>OMKY01214480.1:0-10478 GCA_900302395.1 Bregmaceros cantori | reverse complement strand
ATACAGTCTATGGATGACGTCATGCACGCTGCGTCTACTTTATATACAGTCTATGGATGACGTCATGCACGCTGCGTCTACTTTATATACAGTCTATGGATGACGTCATGCACGCTGCGTCTACTTTATATACAGTCTATGGATGACGTCATGCACGCTGCGTCTACTTAAATACAGTCTATGGATGACGTCATGCACGCTGCGTCTACTTTATATACAGTCTATGGATGACGTCATGCATGCTGCGTCTACTTTATATACAGACTATGGATGACGTCATGCACGCTGCGTCTACTTTATATACAGTCTATGCACAACAAACAATATCATCAAATATCCAAACACAACACATTCCTCCTTCCCTCCTCCTCGAGGGAAGCTACACATTACGTGGCGTAATAAAGTCTTTGAGTCTCTCCGGTCGTCTGCGCACTCCACCCTCCCATGGTTCCGAGCCCAGTCGTTGAAGAACCGTCGGATGGGGCAATGCCAGGAGTCGCCCCATCAGGCAGCGGCTCCTCAGTTTCCCCCGGGTGAGCTTTTGAGACGGCTCGCGTGCCAACGTGGCCTGTCATCCAGTTCGTACGAGGCAGAGCCAGAAAGATGCCAATTTATCGGACGGCTGTGGCCGCTTGGCTCTGACCCAGTCGCCCGGCTTAATATCCAACTTTATTGTCGGCTCACGCTGAAACTTGACTTGCATCCATGGCCCCATGAAATCCATTACTTTGTGCTGCCCAGTAGCTCAGTCGGTTAGGCACTGCACTGGAAAGCATGCATATTCCTTAATGGCGCGGTGAGTCGGTGGTTCGCATCCCACCACCGACGTATTTCCCACATGTCTACCCCCCATCTTCACCTGTTTCCACTAACCCTAATAAATGAAGTTAGGGGAAAAAAACCAGCCTGAATAGGCTGGAAAAAACATTTAAAAAAAATCCATTACTTTACAAGACATGACACTAAACAAAAACAGTGTTACAAATAGGGCTGCAACGATTAGTCGATTCATCGGGGACTAATCGATTATAAAATTAATCGACAACTAATCTAATAATCGTTAATCGCCAAAGAATTGAATTGTGCTGGTGTTTTCCCCAAAGATCATACATATTTGATATTCATGCATATTTTTCAAAAATATGAAACATGAAATGAACATAATGAATAAGAAAATACATGAATGTGGAGAAAACCATGAAAATATTAAGGTATAAATGACATGTAATGAGTTTGTGTCAGAGGAAGTGACTTCATCTTTGTACAGTAGATGGTTAAAAAGTGCCTAATTTGACTAGATTTCAAGCTGGCGAGATTGCTTTTTCATAAGGTGTGCTCCCTGTGAGAATTTGGGGTATTTTTTAAAGGAAAAATATCCAACCGATTAATCGATTAATCGTTTCAATAATCGGCAACTAATCGACTATTAAAATAATCGTTAGTTGCAGCCCTAGTTACAAAACACTTTCTCTCTCTCTCCCAGAGAAAATGCCACATCCCCGGGATGATCTACAGCTGGAACCAACACAAAACACATCTTCACTGATGGGTGGCTACATACAGTAGGGGTGCAACGATTAATCGAGGACTAATCGATTGTAAAATTAATCAACAACTAATGCAATAATCGATAATACCCAAGGAATTGAATCAAGGAATTATTGTCAGCAGTTCTTTTTTGACACCACCACTACACAAATTTCACACATTTCTTAATAATTTCTGGAAATACAAAACATGATTAATAATTATCCAACATTGTTGATAAAAAAAACCATCAATGGAAACAAAACCTTCAGAATATTGGCATATGAATGAATCTTAATGAGTTTGTGGCTGAGTATCTAAATTGTTGTCCTGTTGTATCTTAAGATTTCATGACTAAGAAGCTCAAGATGTTTACGGTCCACTATTATCTGCACATTTCAAGGCGTTAGACTTGATAAAGTGTACCTACGTATACCTACGAGGGGTGCACCGATCACGTTCTTTCTGCTCCCAATCCTTTGATTTTAACGATCGGCCGATCCCTGATACCGAGTCCCTATACAGAGTTCTGATCCTGCAAAAATTGGTAGTACCCAAACTATTTGACTATTATTGAAATTGACAATTGTGCCAAAGTAAATTACAGTCACTTGCCTCCCCAACTCATTTACTGATCGGGACAAAATCACGAGTCCCGATCCTTGGAAAAAAGTCTGATCGGCCCCCGATCACCGATCTGAGCATTGGATCAGTGCACCCCTTATACCTACATGTGTACTTACACATCCTTGTGTACATTCATTTTCATGTGTGTGGCTCCAGGCACGGCCGGCAGCACACCATCATGCCGTCGCTGGTGCCCTACCAGGCCAACATCTGGGCCCTGAGGGAGGAGGGCTGTACCCACGTGCTGGTCACCACGGCCTGCGGGTCGCTCAACCAAGACATCCAGCCGGGGGACATCGTCATCATCGACCAGTTCATAGACCGGTACGCAGCGCTGGGCAATTCACTGTGTGTTCACACCTGTCACCTTTTACTGTGTGTACAAACCAGGGCTTGAAAACAAAATTATTTTTCAAACCTTCCGTTCTGAACGGTTCAGCCAGGCATACCTTTAACGTTTTCGGTCTCGGGACCGTTCCGCCGCCAAAATATCGGTCCAGAACACAAAAATTTCGTTTGTTCTTAAAGTTCCTAATTTTGTGAAATATTACGTTTTTTTTTATAGTTCATACAAAATATATTTGGTGGACTTTCGAACTATTAACGTGAAAACTGAGTTTAAAACGCCATTACGTTCGCCTTCTCGTCTGTCCACAAGATGGAGCCCCAGAAGATGGGCTTGATAACTGACAGTGAAAGTGGACGGAGATAGTCTCCCAGACATAGGATATGTTAAAATATATAGAGAACAGGAAAAAAAAGAAGTTTTTAACCGGTTTTGTGGATTTCATAATGTTCCGTTTCTGTTCCGTAAGAAATCTTTTTTCGTTTCAGTTTCCGTTCTTTGTAAAATTCAGTACATTTCCGTTCGTTCTCGGTTTTTTTTGTTCCTTGAACCGGTTCAGCCAAGCCCCGCGAATTGGCTTCTTGGGCAAACTGAGCGGCGCGTCTTGGACGCTGGGTGCTATGATTTCGCCTATGCCGCGGCGCTGCTGCCGCGCTTGCTGCGCCGCTGCTGCCGCACCAGGTCATGTGACTTGAGACTGGACTGGGGAAATTTCACAGATGGACTACGCGGTGGCGTTCGGGGAAGGGAATAGGAGATGGCTGGCTTGAAAGCGGCGCAAGCATCGAGGGGTCCGCGGCTCCTTTCTGCCTTCCACAGTCCCCGGAGCGCGAGAGAGTAGGGTACTCCAGAGCTTCGCGGACCCCGTCCCTCCACCTCACGGAGCTCCGATAGGACGGGCCGGGGGGGTGGGAGCGCGGATCCGGGAGGAGACGTGCAGCGGAGTACCCCTCTCTCACACTGCCTTAAATCCCCACTTCCCCCCGACAACAAATGTTTTTATTACTGTTAAAAAGTTGTGCGGTCGTCTCCCTTTTTGACAGTTGAGTGCGCGGAAAATGTTTATATCTACGCACAAATTTATTGTATTAATACATCATTGTCTACGAGCTGGAGAGTGGGAAACTTCACTTTTTCTGCTTGCACGGTTTCGCTCTTGACGCTCAACGCATGTCGCTATAAAAATAAAATGCTGCGGCGTGTTACACGCTTCCAAAGCTATTTTTTTCACCCAGTTCGCGTTTGGTTTGTATTTAAGCTAAACCCAAAAGGTCCGTCGTGCAGAATTTTTGGGTTGGTCTGAAGAAACCACCCCGAATTCTGGTGCGGGCTAAACAACCGAACCCTGATCGCTTCAGGGACGAGGTCTCGGTTCCCTTCCAAGCAAATTCTAGTGCGGTTCAGCGAATGTGTGAGTAAAGCCGCACCAGGGTGCGAGGGACAAACGCCCTTTTACACTTAGACACACAATGATATCGGCGTCAACATTACATACACGTTACATTTAAATTTTTGTGTGTACTTTTTTACTTTGGAGTACATTTTTCACAAGTTACTTTCCTCTTTTACTTGAGTAAATTTGAGGTGAAAAAAACTACTTTTTACCGAGACAACAGCAATTTGCTACTCGTTACATTAACTTGACCTTTAGCGACACCTGTTGGGAACTGCACATATGTTTGCGTCATATCTCTACCTCTCGGGCGGTCTCTCTCGCTCTCTCTCTCTCTGTCTTTCTGTGTTGGGCGCTCTCGCTCTCTCCTTCTCGGTGTCCGTCTCTCTCTGTTGCTCTCTTTCTCTCTCTCTCTGTCTCTTGGGTGCTCTCGCTCGCACTCTCCTTCACGGCGATCATTTTTTTCACAATACTTTTACTTGAGTAATTGTTATGGCTACTTTGCCCATATCTGCCTTCAAACCACCGTCAAGCCACCGTCGGCGGCTGCGGCTCAACATGAAGCATCGAGGAGATGGAAAATGCTCACCGAAATACATTGCAGCTGCTTTTAAACAATTTAGCATTTAGAGCTGCAACTAACAATTATTTTGCTAATCGATTAATCGGGCATCTTTTCTGACGATTAATCGATTAATCTGTTCATTTTTTTTCTTTGAAATCGGAACATTTGTATTTTCGGAACAAATGTATTTTTCTGCGCCCCATTCTGAGCTTTATTCAGGATTGGCTGGAAAGAGGGTGAAGAAGGGGGAGGAGACATGCGGCAAAGATGTCGGGGAGGGGAAGCGAACCCACGATTCTGCGTGTACTCACTCTTAACAGACTGAGCCACTGTGGCGTACAAAATTGTTGCCGATTAATTCAATAATCGATTATCATCGATTAATCGGTTGCAGCTCTATTAGCATTATTGTTGTATCTTCAACCAAAATAAAATAAATGGTCAGTTCTGAGTTGTTATGAAAAGAATTGCGCATGCTTCTACTGAGAGACAACCTCTCAAAGATTTCCGTCAAACATTTCCGTCAACTGGATTTTCCATATGACCGTGAGGGGGAATCAATCTCACAGCGCTGCATGTGCTTTACTGTGCTGTGCTCTAAGCCACAGCAACAAGACTATGTTATTTTAAAAGACAACTGGCTTATGAAGAAACATTTCATCATGTTTTGATGGAACATGATAGAATGTTTGCGGCCTCTATAAAGCGTACATGTTGGCTAGATGAGATGAAAGCTTGCCCAAATGCTCAACCCGAACGCCGCGTCCGTATGTGGTTAGCCTCTAGCTACAAGGACCAAGCACTTTGGTTCACACACCGTAGGGCATACTTGTACTCTTGGCGTGTGTGTTTTTGTGTGTGTGCGGGGAAGTCACCGTGTGAAAGTGATTCCCAGTCACCCTGAAGCGAATGTGAAGTAATAGTTGCTGAAGCCGTGTTTAGTGTAAGTGACATGCCCGTCATGACAGACGATACATTGCTTCTAGTCCGTCATCACGGACACACACACACACACATGGAGCGTATCCATTACTTGTGAGAAAAGTGAGTTTTGTTGAGGTGCAGTGTGTGAATCTTAAGCACAACTTAAGTACAAGTGCTGACGATGTGCCGGCCGCACCTCGAGAGGCAAACTTGTAATTCTCACGCCCTCGGGATCAACATTCCTTTAACACAACAAACATGCTCTACTCTCAATGACAAATTGTGTTTAGAATTCTTTTTTTTTAAGTTTTTTCCGGTGTCAGCGCCGTTTTTCCATCTTTATTGGATAGGATTAGTCGGAAACTGGGTTGAAGAGATCGGGGGTAGACATTGCAGACAAGTCGACGAGCGGATTCGAACTCGCAACACTGCGGACGCTGCGGTAGACACAGCGCCACTAACATGAATGGGGTCGCATTATGTGCGGTGTCCATAACCACTCGGCCAACGTGGACCCCAGAATTGTTTTTTCATAGTTTTTTTCTTTTTTTATTCGTTTTTTTATTGACTGGCTTACTGTGAAAGCCACAGGAATTGTTTGGGATTACATTTTTTTTTTTTAGATATCAGATTTTTTTTATTTGAGATTTCAAATTTGAATTGAATTTGTATTTCTAAAGTTCACACTTTAATTTCAAGATTCATTTTAATTCTCCATATTGCATATACATGACAGCAGAACACACACATGGAATTTTAGTTGGGCATGAAACGACTCTCTCAGGATCAACAGGTAATGAACAAGGTCAACACAAAAGAAGAAAAGCATCACATAAATTATAAAGCGACACCGGCATAGAATCAGCACATGTAACATGTCGACATCTCAAGCCTGCAATCCCTCTCCGGCACTTTTGGGCGTTGATTCAGACCTGCGTCGGCCCGTGCAGTTACTCTGGGGCAGGACTAGGCTTTTTCTCAGTTTCTTGATCTCTCTCTCCCTCTGGCTCTAGCCGGGAAGCTTGTCGCTTTTGCTGGGTACACCAGGGGCCCAGGGAATCTTACAATGAAACGATACCGAACCATGAATGCTTGTACCAAAAATGTGCCACACCGTAAATTTGTGAGAATATTGTTGTGAGGAGCGCATAATAACTCTCAGGATGGCGCGGGAGGCGATTCAACACGCAATACGTTCGGCAGGTTATACCGCGTGTGTGCGCTCACCTAACAAGCCGTTGATTGGGAGGGATGATGGCGGGCAACGGGTGGTGGATGCGCCGTGTCTGGAGCACCCGGGTTCTTCCTGGTAACCCGGAAATATCGGTGGAGATCGCGTGATGATCCCACCGATGATGGATAATGGAAAGTAAATGCTATATCCCACCCACGCTAATGGCTTTACTAAGTCCCTAGGCTACGCTACGCTAACTAAACTATTGCTAAACTAGAAATACTTGCTGCTTTGTTGTGAATGACGATCTGTCGTCAGGGAGTCGTCCTTCGTCAAGGTCTACAGGTTGGTTTAGAGGCACGGAATAAATCAACGTAGCTACTCGGTTACACAACATGGTAGATGGAAAACGAACTGGAGACTGACTGGAGATTGAGTGCGCGCTTCCAGGTACACGGACATCTCGCGACAGCTGCCGCACGGAACTCTCGCGAGACTTCACTGATAGTGGAATTAACTAGAAAATCTCTCCCACTACAATATAGACATGAAAAAAATGACCATTGCCCAACCAGTGCAATTGTGCAGACTCTGTGTTTTTGCTAAATGTATAACTGTGTTAACTGTAGATACAGCTCACTGATTGGGTTATTACACTGCTTACTTCAGTGTAAGTGTTGGAAATGCCAACACAACAGCGTGGTTTATCCACGAGGTGGCTCAGCACATAGTTTTTGAAGGTGGTGCCTGTCCTGGCTCTGAATTGAGCATGTGTGCTGCCATTGTCTGCACAATGGGCCGGACCACGAGATGGCATCGCACACCACTCGACTGCTGCGGCTCTGAGGCGTTTCCACCGAGTAGGCAAATGCAGGACAATGGTGTGGTCTATCTGGCTGGGAGAGGACAGATGTCCACGGTGGTGAACATTTCCATAGCATTGACGGTGCTGCATAACGTCTAGAGTTGCACCGATCCTCAGATCGGTGATCGGGGGCCGATCAGACTTTTTTCCAAGGATCGGGACTCGTGATTTTATCCCGATCAGGATCGGTAAATAAGTTGGGGAGTTTGGGCTGCCCAGTAGCTCAGTCTGTTAGGCAGAGCGCTGGAAAGCACACATATGCCTCAATGGCGCGGTGAGTCGGTGGTTCGAATCTCGCCACCGACGTATTTCCCGCATGTCTGCCCCCACCTTCACCTGTTTCCGCTAACCCTAATAAATAAAGCTTGGAAAAAACAGCCTGAATGGGCTGGAAAAAACATTTAATAAAATAAAATGTGTTGGAGTCAAATGTTTTTTTTTACTTTGACTATTATTGAGATTGACAATCGTGCCAAATAGTTTGGGTACTACCAATTTTCAGAACTCTGTATCTGGACTTGGTATGGTGGATCGGGACTCGGTGTCGGGACTCTGTACAGGAAATCGGGATCGGCCGATCGTTGAAATCAACGGCTTGAGATCGGATCGGGAGCAAGAAAATGTGATTGGTGCACCCCTTATAGCGTCTGTTGCTAAGTCTTTGAAATGGATGTCACATGCACTAGAACTCCCATTCTTAACCAGGGGTCCGCGGGGACACCCCAGGGGATCTGCGAAGGAATTAGTGTTATATATAATTATAATAATATAAGCTTATTTATAATTTAAATTTATAATATTTGTGTTATTTTTGTTTTCGTCTGGGCTTGAAAACTAAATTAATTTTAAAAAGTTCCGTTCCGAACGGCTCAGGCAGGCCTATGTTTAACATTTTCGCTCTCGGAACTGTTCCGCTACCAAAATATCGGTCGTGAACCGGTTCGGAGCGCAAAAATTTAGTTCGTTCTTAAAGTTCCTTATATTGTGCAATTTTATGTTTTTAGATATAGTTAGTACGAAATATATTTGCTGGACTTTCAAACTTCGAACTGTATTAACGTGAAAACGGGCTTTGAAACGCCATTACATTCGCTTCCTCGTCTGTCCACAAGATGGAGCCACAGATGCATGGGGCTTGATGACTGACCACTGACTGTGAAAGTTGGACGGATGCACACCCGGAAACGGGTCTCCCAGACATAGGATATGTTTAAAATATATAGGGAACAGAAAAAAAAAACGTTTTTAACCGGTTTTGTGGGTTTCATAATGTTCCGTTTCTGTTCCGGAACAGTTGAGAAATCTTTTTGTTTTCCATTTCTGCTCCTCATAAAATTCTGTAAAATTTTTCGGTTTTCATTCCTTGAACTGGTTCGGAGCCCTGGTTTTCGTTGAAACACGGCACAATGTGTCCGCTGCTCCGCCAGTCTCTGCCGTCGTGCGCCTTCCCTTCCCAGTGCCCTGACCCCACCGCGCTTCCGAGTGCCCCGCGCGGCGTGGCTGTGGAATATTGAAACGCCGCGTTTCAGCCGACACAAACGACCGCTATCCGCTCCTGGAACAATGTTATTTTGTTCTAACCCGTTCAGGAACATCAATTTATTGGTGGAACTCATAACCGGAAACGTTATAATTCCATTTCTGTTTGGAACGAACCGATTTGGGGAAACAATATTGTTCCAAAGCCTTGCTTCTGACAGTAGGTCAGTACAATTGATTCTGATATTAATGTTTTTCTTTATGTTGTTTTTATCAATTATGTCCATTGACTAGCTTGTATCTGTACTTTTAGAAGTACTTTTTTCTCTGATGACTTTTTACTTTATACTTTGTTTTCAACAGAAATACAGGTACTTCTACTCCCTACTTTTCCCAAAACCGTCTCATTACTTTATTTTGCCCACCGATGGCGGTAGGGATATGCATAGTGTGAACGAGCCAGTAGGGGGCGGTAAAGCCAAAGAGTATAGAATGACAAGAGTGCACATGGGCCTGTATTATGGGAGACAGCCATTAGGTGTCGCCGCAGAACCTTAAGTGAAGTAAGTAAAGCTAGGTTTTTGTAAAACTAGCATTGAAAAATTCCTTTTATGTACAAATTCATTTTTTAACTTTGTACTTCATACTTTCAAAAATACTTTTGAGTACATTTTAGAGCCTGTACGTTTTACTCTACTCAAGTAGACATTTGGATCAGTACTTTGTAGTCATACTCGAGTGTTTTTTCACAAATGAATGAATGAATGAATGAAATTTATTTAACGACAGACAGTACAGAGCCATTAGTCACGTCAACATATTACACAGCAAAAGGGATGGTATTCGTTACATGGGTCATGAAAAGATGGATATACACAGGATTAGCAGATTGCTAGATTACACCTGTATTTTACTCTTACTCATGTAAAGTAATTTGGGTACTTTTGCCATCTCTGTCACATTTATGTGGCTCAGTAGGACGAATGATCAGCACAAAATTGCAAAAAATATTTCGTCAATATTCAATTCATGAAATGTGTTGCCAATGAATTGTATTATGGATCAGTCACCAATGAATCCACGCCTCCTTCATATCTACCTCCTCTCCTTCTCCATCAGAACCACCAAGCGTGCCCAGACCTTCTACGATGGCCAGCCCAACCACCCCCCAGGAGTCTGCCACATCCCCATGGCCGAACCCTTCTGCACCAGGACCAGAGAGGTACCCTTTTTCCAGAAATTGGCAGTAACTAGGGGTGCAACGGATCACGTTGATCCGAATTTCGGATCGGAACTGGGGCAACGGTTCGGATCATGCCTGAACCGCGGACTAGGCGCGTGCGTGTACCCCCACGGCGCACACTGCTACGCTGCGCTCCAATTTAAAACACGACTCTCCCTGCCCCATACAGCCCCGTCTAGCAGAAACGTGCGCGAGTGTATATTTGTGTGTGTTTGTGTGTGCTTGTCTCCGTGTGTGTGTTTATGTCAGTGTGTGTGTGTGTATTCACGCATGTGCGTGTGTTTATGATAGTGCACATATCTGTGTGTGTGTTTGTGAATATATGTTTGCCGGTG
>OMKY01214471.1:0-11621 GCA_900302395.1 Bregmaceros cantori | reverse complement strand
CACGTAGAGGAAATGACCAGTCTTGACACGTGAATATGTCTAAAGGGTTCATTTATTAAGCTATACTGGACATTAGCCGGGTATCGGCTAGCTAAGCTAAGCTATGAGCTAAGCAGGAAAACATGGCCGAACAACTCCATCAGGAAGTATCACTGATATATAGCTGATGGGTGGGGACATCCAATGATGTCACAGCTTGTAGCCAATCAGGACAATGGAGGCACGACTCTACGAGTCACATTTCCATAACACTTGGTTGAGTTGATTTGCCAAGAAGGACTTGAGACTTGAAAGAGGGACTTGTCACATCTCTGCACCTAAGTTTTGAAATCCCTATGTTAGGGTTAGGGAACAGGTTAGAGTAGGGGTTAGGAACTTAGGGGTGTAACCATTACGTGTATGTGCGTTCGCCCGCAATGTCAACATCATTTAATTTCCGCTACATGGTGCGTGCATCTTCTATCATTCACGCACTAGGTTTAGGGCAGCATCCAGGCACTTTCAGGGCACTGAAATTTAACCAGAACTCTTCATACCGACTACCACCTGAGAAACTATTCAACGGTCCAAGTACCACTGTGATGACCAATTTATAAATATAGCCATATATATGCTTTTTTGGAGGTCGTAAAGTCCGCCAGCGGCAGAGGAAGAACCGAGGCAGGATCACTTCAAAGTGCTCAATGTGATTTGTGTTTATTCCACACAGGACCGGTTACAAAGAGGCAGGTCGCCTGTCGGCTCACTGCTTTAATAGACAGAACACAGAACATCCCAGACATGTGACGTCACAATGATAGGCTGAACCCTGTCAGCCAGCCCATGTGACCTCCCATGTGTCATTGTATCAGTGTAAACCAGACATGATGAAATCCTGTATATTGCTCGATAATTCTATTAATTGTGGATTCACCACACCTCAATTAACTTTAAATACCCAGGAGCCAAATGTATTACTTATTGTGGTTCTCTATTGTTACCTAAATTGTGCAATTGGCTGTGGGTTTTGGCGTTGTGCGTGGTGCTAAACGGCTCAGCTATCTGATTTTATTTAAAATGTGGGGACAAAAAAAATCATCCCACATACCATCAGAGCGTGCCCTCAAACTGTGGTACGTGTACCACCCGTGGTACACGTACCACAGTTTGAGCACCACTGCCAGAAAACATAATGTGCTATTTCAGACACAGTGCCAGTAACAAGTTGCCAAGTGTGCTTCAAATGGAAGTATGAGCAACGTCCAGTAATTGCTTTGATGTGAGTCTAATGAGATAAACCTGCGGAATCTTATCTATCATCTTATCAGCAGGATGTTGGATTATCGGCAGGGCGCCAATGCAATACAAAACCAACCGCTGGATGATACGGAAGCATAACACCATGTGCACACATTGTTCACCATGGTGTCCACCCGTCGCTTAAATCCCTATTTTCATCCAAGTTATGGGTCTTGGGAGGTAAGGCATAATCCTAACCCCTTCCCTAACGCCTACCCTAACCCCTAAACGACCTATAACCTCACCTACCCTAACCCAACCCCTACCCTAACCCCTAAACACCCCAACGTTTTTCTGAAAATAGCGATTTCGGAACATACTGCACTAATAGAATTCCATTAATGGAGTATCATTAATTTAATATATGCTACATGGTTGTAGGTATAGTGGGGATCTTCATGGCAATGTTATCCATGAACTAGCAATACAAGCGATTCTGATTCTGAATGTAAAAGTAGAGAATCCAATTGAATGAAAAACAAATCCACCATAGGAGCTCGCTTGACTCCTGCCTGACTTTCATAGATTTAAGTATCAAACTTTATGCACCCAATCCTGACTCGTGGGTCTTTTACCGAGGTACTGATGTATGACGGTATGTTGTCTAGACCCTCATTACAAGCAGGTCGATAAATGGGCCTGCGCTATGTGGGCTTGGCATGCCAGACAACCTTTACATTGACCAACTTGATGTCATCTCTTCCTCCCACATTTTGGCCACCAAGACCTCAGGAGGCCCATGTGTTGAGTACCATCTCACTATACCGAGTCACGGTCGGTTGGATGTTCCGTTTTGGTTTAGACCCTTTCTCATTATCACTAGCAATTGCTATCCGTATCATTTTGTTGGTCAAGTAAGAAAAGGTCTATGTGAACCATCACTCTCAGGTCCTTTCTGTGAATCCTCTTCCACTTCAAAGACTGCTGCAACAATGAGAATATACCTTCCTCTTCCAAATACACTGTTAAAATATTGGACGCTGACTATGAGCAAGGAAATTGTTATTAATGCACCGTATAAAGAAAATTCATGCACGAGTAAACAAGTAAGCACTCATTACAATACAGCGGACAGTGTGATTTGTCAATTTGCTGACTTAACAAGAAAAGTTAGTCACTTACAAGACATAGTCGATCTTGGGATTAATTATATCACATCATCGACATGCTTATATATTTTCTTCAACCCGAGGCAGAGTAGCGGTGTTGAACAAGACAGAAAGAGAGAGAGAGATGGAGAGAAAGAGCAAGAGAGTGTCAGCGTGCCGTTAATGGCCATTTGGTTCCCTTGATTGTGTGAGTCATCGAGAGCGGCGAGACAAAATTAAATATTGATCAGGGCTTGCACAGTCGCTCGTGACAGGTCACCGGTTCAGCAGGCTCCTCCCCCACTAAGACGCCGCCACTACTCTGTCAGTTCTCATGTAATACCACCGCCAGACTTGTAATGAATAGTATTTATCTAATTAGCTATGCATACCAAGACAACTATGATAAGTATAAATAGTTGGCCCCTTAGTATAGTTTATTGCACAATCACACAGTATTTCCAAGATGTAAGATCTATGGTTAGCAAAGAGGGAAAAGCCAGTTCCAGAAAGTTCTGCCATGTTTTGGCTCTATTTATTTCTATTTTTTTACCACTTGAAACAGGCACAACACCATCTGTACCAAATACAGCTCTTGATCTGATAAACCGTGGCACCTGTTTGCAGTGCGCAGGTAGAACCAAAACGTGACAGGACTTTCATTTTCTGGAATTAGATTTAGCATGTCTGCTGGTTAGTAGAGTCTCTACATGTGTGTATTCTCTTTAGTTGAATAGCAACAGTCCCGGAGTGAATGATATCACCGCATTCTTGCTGTTGGTTACTCCACTTCTTGGCTCCAGGGAAGGACCCGGTGAGTCCTGGATGTTGATATCAAACCAGTAAATTTGATGATAGCCACGACAACATCCAGAAAGATAGCGGGGGGAATCAAAATGATGTTGGAAAGACCTAACTTCCTGGTCATCTAATCATCCAATCTTTGTACATCTATCACAGTTTGGTAGGGCCAGTTCTGAAATGTGCACAGGTTCTGGCTGCAGCATGTTGTCTGCTCTGCTGAGAAGATAATTTGTTATTACCTGCCCCAGGGCGGAGCCGCAGAGCAGGTTATGTTTTTGGTCGCATCGGTTTGTCCCCTGGATAACTGAAAAAAGTTGAGCACGAATCTGGATGACATTTTGCAGAGTTGTTGGAAATGAGGAAAAAAAAAAGTGATTACATTTTGGTGAATTTCCGTAGCCTATAAGTAATATAATAGTCATACTTCATTATTATTAACGGGTGAACGATCCCTGTTCTCCGTGGTGACGTCACGCTGCGTGGCCGCAACTCCCGTGCCTGTCGCTAGACGTTACAAACGTCTACTCTACGAGCACTTGCATTGATAATGGCTTGCCACACATACTGCTAGCACTAAAAACTACTAATTTTTTGTACCACTACGGCACAGGTTTGCAATCTCTGAGTGCTTTTAGTTATTATTATTATTAGACATTTTGCTACTGCTACAACCGTACTCCAAATTCCATGCTGTATCTTTTCGCAACCTGGCACTGGCGCCACTGAGCCACGGAATTGCACAGCGCTCACGGTGAGGAGTCACCAGATGATGTGGAAGGCACAGTGAAATGAGGAAGTGAATTGCATGAAAGCAATTGTCACAAATTGATGGGATGGTGCCTTCAGTCGCTCTCTGCCATTCTGACTACATCTCATTCACCCGCTCTCTATTTTCACCTCCTGTCTGTTCTTTTGTGGTGCCGCCTCCAAGAGCCAGTGTAACATCATATTGTTGTATGTCTTTAATCCAACAGGGAAAAACAATCTCATAGTATGTTTGTTACAAGTCAGCGGGGACAGCTGAACAAACGGTGCACGTCGTCCGCGGACGGCCCATCTCCATCGGCAACCTGCTCGTCCACGGAGCCCCCAGCGCAGCCAGCTGTCCCTCATCAGCCATCAGCGGTCCGTCTCCTCCTTAAAAGGCCACGCCCAGCCCGGGAGAGACGCAGCCCCATATTCTCAGACCAGGTACGCATTATGGTCGAGCACGGCACTCGCCAATACGTAGTTGAGATCGAGATTAACCTTGAATCCCGCTTGACTCTGGACCGATCTGGTTTCGCTTTCTCCTGTGTCCAGCGCGCCCTCACGGAGCCTTCACCAGCTCCCGATCCGTCACCGATGAACTCCGATGAAGAGATGAGTAGTGCATGGACGAGTCGTAAATTGTATTCTGTGTTCCATGTTTTGATACTGCTAAATATACTACAATAAAAGGGTGTTTAACCCTCTGTGCTTGTCTCTCTCTGGGCATTCTATATTTACCTGTAAATTGACTTGTGACAATGTTATCACGGCAGTCCTCCTCCGATGCATGTTTTGCAGCCATCGGGCGTCGTAATACAACTTAATTGATTAAACCGATGAAAATCAATAATAATCTTTGCCACAGTAATTTCAGTCTCAGTTGTGATGCCATAGGGATGATCTGTATCGACTGTATGTTCACAGAAATACAAATACTTCTATTTAAATGCAAGGTGCAGTAGCTGGCACTTTTGCTAATAATACATATATTTGTGTAAAAAAATGGGTTGCGAAGCCTGAATGAATTAAAATGATTTGGAACATAAAGTTATTTGTTGAAATTATTTCATTAAAAAAACATGTTTTAAAAGTCTTTCTGTGTACATAGTGGGTATGGGGAGACATAGTAGACCATTTAAAACTGTATTCTGGGCGTTTTGCAGTTGCTTTACAGTATTTGCCTCCCGTGGGCATTTTGAGGTCCTCCCAGAACTCGTTAATTTTGAAATCCATCCTTTCATGACGTCACGCGGATCTTTACTGTACTACATTTCAATTAATCACGTTAAATAACGTGATCGATTGTTCGGATGGGTAATAGAGTCACTACATATCTCTGTAAACAATTATGTCCTTACGTAAATTAGGAATAGACACTATACAATGTGTGCACTTCTATGTAAATAAAACAAGGGTTTCATATTTATTGTGTTTGTGTGTAAGTATCAAACGAGAAAGCGACCGTTTGGTCGGTATGGCGCGGTCCTCCCAAATTATCCCAAGAAGAGTGCGTTACACGGCATGAAATACATTCGAACATTTTGCCGCACCCACTTAGTAATCAATCGTCTGGCGAATGCACTCATGTGGACCTCAGCGAGCAAGCCAGTCGGTCAGCTGGCTGTTGTTATGGCCTAAAGCGGTGGTGTAGCTTTGGCGCCGCTGCCGTTTCAAGGCGCTCTTTGGTCTCCCAACACCCAGTTAGCATGCTCGGCTAGCAGTCTATGCTCGGCTAGCAGTTAACGTATGACCATTGTATGGGACTTATTTGGAGCGATACGTTGACATCATTAGGCATTGTCCTCTAGACATGCATTTCTAATATAGGGTAAAAATATGACTTACTTATCCCCATTACGCCGGCTGGCACATGGGGCAGCAACAAAGCTTCTCCACTTGCATCCGTCTTTGGCCATCTTCTCGATAGTCCCCCAGCTCTGGTGTTGTGGCTGGAGCTCCTTCTCTATTGTCCTACGTCATTTTAGGCCTCCCTTTCTTTCGCTTGCCTTCTGGGGTCCAGAGTAATGCTACTCTTGGGAGTCCATTCTGATAACATGACCTATCCATGTCCACCTACGTTTATTGATTATAGCCTGCATGTCGTCTTGTTTGGTGATGTTGAGGAGGTTATTGTTTGATTCATTTTAAGATTTCGCCCGGTGTACCCAGCAAAAGTGACAAGCTAGAGCCCGAGAGAGATCAGGAAACTGAGACAAAGCCCAGTCCTGTCCCCGTGCCTGTCAGGGCTGTTTTCTTACACCAGACTAACTGGATGGTACTGGGCCAGAATATGCGCAGAATCTTCTGTAGACATGATGTGTTGAAAGTGGAGAGTTTATGGATGTCGTTTTCTGTTGTTTCCCTGCATTCTGCACCGTACAGTAGTGTTGAAGTTCCACAGTTTTGGTAGATACAGAGTTTTGTTTTGGTCTTCTATTGGTTTGATTTCCATACTTGTTTTAGTCTTGCGATAATTGTACATGCTTTATTGATCTTTACTTGCACCCCCATCATGGTAACTAACACTTCCCAAATATGTGAAATGATCAGTGTTCTCCAGGAGGTGCTCTGCTATTGTTATATTGTTATATATAGAATTGTGCAGAGGTTTATGCTGATAGATTGTAACATAAATACTGTTTAAAATAATTCAATATTAAATATTATTTGGAACGCAACACTGGGATACTCTAGTCTCCACAGTGTCTGCATGGGCTAAAAACAGTCATGGTGATGGCAGTGTCTGAAAAATAGATTACAAACTGCACATGCCAGTGTGGCGTCTTCAAGCTTTGACCAATTTTAGACGGTGCCAAGCCATTTGGCCATGCTTAAATAGCACTAGTACAGCACACCTCCCTATCTGAGGGGAGAAAGCTACAAGGAAGAGCCAATGCTAACTATTAGCACATGTAGCTTCTCTATTTAGGCAGCAGGCTTTCATAGGGAGAGCCTGTTCGCATTATCTTGGACCAGAGGCTAAGTACCTTGCTATTTTACCATCTAATAGTTAACCATTCTACCTCTTAAAACCTAGCGGTTGTGATTCCTGCCAACAGACAGGTGTTAAAAAGGGATCTTTTCCACACCTGTCTGTGTGTGCATTGTTTATTTTTATCAGCACAGCTACCGCAACTCAAGTATTCTGTAGACTCATCTCCAATCTCCACTGTTTGCAGATGGGCCGGTTGATCAGTGATTATCACCCTCGGCGACTAAGCCTCGAGTTCGCTATATGAGTACGAGTTAATTCCAACGTGTTATATGAGATCAGCTGGCCGGCCCGATCGAACCGAGTTGTATAATGCGGTCTGTCTGTGTTGATCTAAATTATTATTATTGACGTGAGCGTCCATGTTTTTTGTAGGCCATCTATGGAAGTCTGCAGCAGTTAAGATACACAAACAGACACATATGATCAACACCACTGCTTTGGCATTCTAATATTAATAATATCTGTATTTAAATGACGCACTGTTTTTGTTGTAAGTAGTAGTAGTAGAATAGCCATCATATATTGGTGTAGTATAATCTTATTAATATTACATCAGCATAGCAGAACATTATGTAAGCACAATTCAAAATCAATATAGCTATCTAATCAGTGTTCTGGAACTGCACCAGCAGTGTGTGTGCGTGTGCACGCGCGTGTGTTTGTGAGGCGGAGAGAGGGAGAGAGGCAGAAACAGGGAAAGAAATTAGCAGATTAAAATTTTTCTTGACAACTTTTTATTGATGAGTGTCAAGCTACTACAACTACTGTCCAAAAAGAATAATGTTCAATATAATGAAATATCCACAGGGAATAAAATATATGTTGGTTGGGGTGACTTAAAAGGCTGTTTAAAAACAAATATCATTCTACAGGGAATAACGATATCTTGGGCTGGCTCAAGTCCATCAAGTGGTAGTTTATACTTGAACATATGTTCCATCATTAGACAAGTTTAGTGGGCAGTTCTGGTAAAATCGCAGTAATAATCTATATGCCCCATATGAATACGGCCACTGTATTAGAGGGATGGTGGGATGGGGGTGTATTATTCCCCACCTGAATGTTCGTGTGCGCATCTGTGCCCCACAAACTCATGATTTAATCATCTGCAACCATTCCATTTACTCATCCACGACGTACGAGTGACTGCAGCCATCCCATTGGTGCTGAAGAACATGTGACCAGATCTGTGAGTAATTTGGAGTTGTATCCGTCGGTAATTCGTCAACATTTACGCAGAACGATGAGCGATGCAGGATGGATAATAGGTAATGGCTCACAGAGCGAGCGGTAGTAAGCGGATTTTGAAACTGTGCATTTTGTGTAACAAATTCTGTATTGCTCCCTACAGAGGCTGCGATACAGACACCGGAAGTGCATATCATTGCAGCAGAACTACATGGTTACATTCAATGTTCCACTCATAAACATGTCGATTGCAATATGTATTCTGATTAGCTCTGGTTTAAATAGTTTAGGCTGTGTCTTGCAGTCCAATGACCTGGGTGCAAATTTGTCTGGTAAAGTATTATTAGTTATTTATTAATGTATTTTTTGCAGCCCATTCGGATGATTTTCAGCCGTATTTAACGGGTGAAGAAGGGGGAGGAGACATGCGGCAAAAGTGTCGGTGAGGGGAAGCGAACTCACAACTCTTCGTGCCATCATATAATTTGTGTGCTTTGTAGTGTAATGCCTTAACAGACTGAGCTACTGCGGCGCACAAGTCTACGGAGTTTGGAAAACCATCCTTGACCTGAAGACCAGGGGAGGGAAAGTCCATTAGCATGGAATTAGCATGATACGCAGCATTTTAATTTTATTAGTATCGTCCAGAACGAGTCTTATATTAGCATAGCCGGGCGTTAGGATGATGTAAACGCACTCCAATATCAATCCAGTTATCCAATCAACGTTTCTGGAACTGTGCCAGTCTTGCAGTGTCGAGGAGTGAACGGGCGAGGGGAAGAGAGAGGCAGAGATGGAAGAAAAACGAGAGGGAGCCAGAGAAATTAAGTGAAGATGAGAGAACAGCGCGAAGGCCGAAGAAACTGGGAGACAATGCAGGACAGGAGATCACAGTGAACAAAGTATAAAGAGGAGTGGGGGAGAGACAGACAGAGAGAGAGAGTAGAGAGTGAGTGCGAGAGAGAGAGAGAGAGAGAGAAGGTCACTTCTTTCTTCATTTCCAAAGCACACCGTAAGCATTTTTTCCCATCTTCCAGCCTGCCATAGATTATGGAGATGGTCCAAGCTCTTACCAACAACCTTTACGACCCTCTGAAAGGATTACAACCCGTGCCATTTTGACTTCTGTATACACACAAATACCGTGTAGTTTATTGGCCGGACGGGTCGCGGCGCGAGGTCAGTGAATACATATGTAGTTAATTGAAGCCTTTTGATTCACATCTTCTCCAATTAAGTGGGACGCTCCAAATGAAAGGAGTCATGCATTATTCATAGTGTTATATAAACAATTAGGAATGACATCTAGCTCTGGCAGACACTTTCAGCCTGCATGTTCTCATCACTGGCCCTCTTCATTCCCATTTTTGAAAGTCAACACTACTCACATTATGCAAAATTGCTGCTGTGTTAAAACGTTTTGGAAATTTAGAACACAATCATGAACGCAAATGTGTCCCTGAAAGAAATTATTACCTTTTTTTTTTTTTTTTTAAAGTTGAGAACGGTTGTGCATGTGTTGCATAAAAAGGAGAGAGGGAAAGAGAGAGGTGATGGTAGGGGGTAGGGTTTGGGGAAACATATGATGCTTCGCCCGGAAGTGCGGACCAATAATCGATTGCCACGTAATGTCAAATTCAGGCCTTGGTTGTGATAAGATGCTTTACCTTCTTAGGATATGATCAGGGAGCACACAATGCTTTTTCTCAACATTGTAAATTCACTTCTTATCAGGGGTGATTGCTTTAACAGCTTTAACTTGCTTTTTTGACTGCAAGGGAAGACCAGCTTCCCCTAAAATGTCAGAAAAAGAAATGGTCAAATTTACTGTGTTTGTTGTGTTTACATGTCATTGACTAAATATGTGCTACAATGCTCTAATTTTTTAATTTTTATTTTTTTATCACTACCTGATGCAACTTCATTCCCGTTTTTTTATTCTCTCCGCAGCACTCAGTGTCAGCGCTGGAAGAGTGGGTTGTAATCAGATCAGCTGAACTTATATGGTGAAATGCATACATGATATGCTTTGTCACGCCCCCGGACTGCGCTACGTCAATGGGGCTTCAACAGTAAACCGTGAAGTGGTACGCTGAACATAAAACAGACACGTCGAAACTCCACAGCCATTGGATTACATGCTGAATTTTGTCCCCGTCCGGCATCCGGCATTAATAACATGGGGAAATACGGGGGACACAGATCCTGTTTGATTGATAGCGAATTACAGTGTCTGTAGTCTGCATTTGCTCGCGTCCACACTCCAGGGACGCACAGAGTACTGTGCTGCCAGTCACACTCGGCGGTTGTGCAAACTCATGTTTTTATCACATATCGTTTGCCTCATGGGAGTCAAGGCTCAATCCTCACGTTATAGTTTGTCATTCCATCGCGTTATTCCTCGCGAGTTGCTCGCTTCGAATCTCCTGGTGTAACGTTCCTTTTCCTTCCTTGACGGAAGTCGTAAATTCTTTCTCAGATTTTCGTTTATTCGTTCTCTCGTTTTTCCTATTCCATGCTATTGCTCAAATTGCTAGTGTTATTTAGTATTATTTGTCCCCAGAACCAAGTTAGTTTGCGGTGGTTAGTCTTTTATTTCCACTAACCAAGTCATCAAGGCGAAGAAGACGGCATACAAGAAATGGCAACAAACCAGAATTGACATGGAGAAAGGGGAATTTGAGAGGGCAAAGAAGGTGGCAAAGCGAATGGTGGCAAAAGCAAAAGGGGAACCTTGGAGGAAACATGGATAAACTAGTACCAAAGGAAGGAGAAAAAGACATCTACAAATTGTCTAGTTCTGGACAAAATCAAGTCAGGACCTTGGAAACTTCAAGTTCATCAAGGACGAACATGGAAAATTGCTGACCGAGGACAAAGACATTAGAGCAAAAAAGCTGTTGAATGAAGATAACTCACACAATGGTTTCCAAGAAGAGGAGAAAAATATGAAAGAGGTCCGAGAAGTCAAGGAAAAAGCGGTGGAAACGGCTATCAGGGCAATGAAAAGAAATAAGGCAACAGGGCCAGACCAAGTACTGGCAGAGGCATGGAAAATGGCGGGAAATGAGGGGATAAAGTTTTTGACTGCCTTGCTAAATAAAATATTGAAAGGGGATCAGATGCCATAAGATTGGATGCTAAGCTCACTGGTCCCCATCTACAAACAGAAAGGAGGCATCATGGAGTGTGGAAATTACAGAGGATTAAAATGATTGGCACATGCGTTTAAGATATGGGAACGGTTGCTAGACTGTACATCAACCCAAGGCAGTTTGGGTTCATGCTAGGCTGTTCAATGACTGATGCAATATTTGCATTGAGAATACTTGTCAGCATTGTCAGCAAGATTTTGTCAGCATAAGAAAGAGAAAAGTGCCAGAGAAGCATGTGCAGGCATTGAAGTATGAGTATCCAATGGATACCCGGAGGACTTTAATGTAGATGTCGGGGTACACCAAGGCTCAGTCCTAAGTCCTTTTCTCTTCATTGTAATATTGAACGTTCTGGCGGTGGGC
>OMKY01214469.1:0-11888 GCA_900302395.1 Bregmaceros cantori | reverse complement strand
TGCTATATATACATATATATATATATATATATATATATATATATATATATATATATATATATATATATATATATATATATATATATATATGTATATATATATATATATATATATATATATATATATACTTTTTTTTTTTTGTATCTACTCTGTCTGTGTCCAGAGAGGTGTGTTATTAAATTAATTCCAAAAAATATTTGGTCACAAAAAAACGTTATATTAAATTTGCCATGTGTTTAAATAAATGGATTCTGTTTGTATTTCCGTGTTAATTCAGTTGCATCGACTTTGAGAGAGCTTTCCCATGCCAAAGTAGGATAAATATTTTCACGAGTGTTGTAAACTTATTACATATACTCATTATATATACATCCCCGAACCGTGGAGCTTTGGGAATATAATGGTTTTGTGTGTGAGCTGAAATTTAGTTTGGTCCATAACCTTCATTTGTTTAGCTCTACTATCACAAGTTGTTTTAATAGCAATTAATAATATATTAATCTAATATAAATGTAAAAGTATAAAGATAACACTGTATTTAATATTTTATCATTTGAATAAGTGCAGTCATGTGCAAAGGTTTGGGCACCGCTGATCATTTTCACAATTTTCCTTTATAAATCATTGGTTTCGATCAGAAATTTCACTTAAATATATCATCTAGCAGACAAACACAGTGATTTCTGAAAAATGGAACCAATTTTATATGATTTACAGAAGGTGTGCAATTATTAATTAAACACACGTATGTTGGTGCATAAGTTTGGGCACTCCAACATAAAAAGAAATGCAGAATTTCATTTAAATGATTATTGCATATTTTCTGTAAATTCTATAGACGGGTTTACGTGCAAAACACTGGTGGGAGTCATTTTGTCCCGCCCTTCTTAAGGTCACTTCTGGTGCTGACTCTGGTACTGGACCGAGGTCCGAGCACACAAAACACACAAAATGCACACCAGTTCAAAATCAGACCACTAGATGTCGGTCTGTGACCAGTTACACATCACCCCACCCCCTCCGTTCATAATTTTGTATAAATATTGATGAAATACAGTCAAAATCCGACTTAAAGTTACTCACCGAGTGGTCACATGTTCTTCTGGACCAATAGACTGGCTGCTTCTACTAGTTGTTCCAATAGGAATGAGAAAATGAAACGAGTTGCACTGATTATTAAATCATGCATTTGTGCATCACAGATCCGCATGGGAGTGGAATAGCACACCGCAAGTTACCACCATCCTTTTAAAATAACAGGTAGGTGTGTGTTCCCACAGAATAGACATGTTGTAAAATAGTCCAAAACACATCTTAACAAATGGCACCGGACGTGACGTTCAGAGACCGTACATACCCGCCGAACTCATCTATAAACTTCATTTCACTTCTCAAATATCATTATGTTCATCTGCTATACGATATATTTAACTGAAATTACTGATCTGCACAACTGTTTATTTAGGAAAGGAAAATCTTGGAAAACTTTGCATTTGACTATGTGCATTGTCCTAATGTGGAATACTGCCTAATGTGGGACACCTACACAGCAGGGGCTCTGGCTCCTCCCTAAACTAATGAATGTCAGTGAAACTATGATAAGCGCAAACTATGGTAATGTGTCTAACATTAATTTCAACAGTTCAACACTACATTTCACTGTACCACATTATAGGCAACCGACTATCCCACATTAGGGATAAAAAAAAGGGCCTACTTTAGGGCAATCCACCCTATTCCTTGAATCCTACCAAACAGCTCTATAATATTTCTGGAGTTTTCAGGCATACATTAGCAGACGGGACGACTGCATAGGCCTCCTTAGTGAGTCAAGTCACGCATACTTTTTACAGCGTGGCCGGACGGATGTGGTCGGTGGTCCGAACACACACACACACACACGCTGAACCCAAGAGTGTGTGTATCAGTTTATACATGCATCCCATGTAAGGGAAAACAATTGCGCTTAATGTGTATTTCAGAGTGTTAGTATGGGTGTGTGTGTGCGCATGTGCAAATCATGCGTTATTAGAGAAGTAACTGCACCGTAAAATGATAGCGGGCCAGGAAATTAAAAGATGGCAGCGGAGGAGAGAGAGAGAGAGAGAGAGAGAGAGAGAGATAGCACGGTTGGAAGAATGACCAGCAAGATGACATAAACAGTGCGCGTGTGTGTGTTTGTGCGTGTGTAAGAGAGTGTTTGGCCGGGCTTAAAGCAGAGACACCTGTTTTTTACTAGCAATGAATGGAAAAGTGTGTTTTTCCGATATCTCCCTCTCTCTCTCTCCATCTCTCTCCGACCCTGAGTCGTCATCTCTCTCTCTCTCTTTCTCTCTCTAACTATCTCTCCCTCTCTCTCTTACTCCCACTACCTCTTACTCTCTCTCTCTCTCTCTCTCTCTCGCCTGCACATGCTTGCTCCTTTCTTGCTTACCCCTCTCTCCCATCTTTCTTCTTCTCCCGTCTGACCCACTCTCTTTCCCCTTGATGCCTCGCACTCTTTCCCTCGTTTTCTCACCGTAAAGATTATTTCCTGACAGTTGTGGAACAACAGGTGGAGAGAGCGAAGGAGAGAGTGACATGTGGCAGACTGTGTCCAGGACTCCAGAAGGGTTGTTTAATAAAAATATAGCTTACAGCAGAGACATCATCATGAAGTGAAGGAGAGGAGAACGTTGGTCCGCGTGGGTGTGTGTGCATGGTTAAAGTCAAGTCCTTTTCCCACTAAACTGAGCCCTCCACTTCACCTCAGCCCTCTCGCCCCGTCACCTCGGCCCAGGGGTGAGGAGCAATTCACACTTTCCTTTAAACAGGAAGGGCCCGCTCCCCTTAAAAGAGGGTCGAAGCGGGCCCAGCACAGTAGCAGCAAGCCTTTCAGATGCACAATCAGATATGGTGAAGTATACGCATTAGGACTGCAACTAACCATTATTTTAATCGTCGATTAGTTGCCGATTATAGAATATATTATTATAGAAAGTATTAGTCGATGAATCGGTTGGATATTCTTGCTTTTGAAAAAAATCCCCAAAATATTAAAGTGACACAGTGTCACGGGTCAAGTACACACAATTTAGTTAAGCAGAGAGGAGGCAGAAAGGAGGGTTTAACAACCCTTTATTTACAACTCAAAATGTGTCTTTTTATATGAATTAAGATCGACCCTTTAGAGGTCAGCGGCAGGCAGAGAGCATCTAATCTAAAGTTCATGGCATCGTCATCGGAAACAGTACTCAGCGCATGATCAGTGTCCACCGGGGCTGGACCAGGTACGGGTGGAGGCTGCTGGGGGGTCACGCTGCAGTCGGGAAAGATTTGAGCCAGGTGAGCATAACAGGTATCCAGTGTGGTCTCGTCAAAGTATAGGTTTGAGGTTTGAGACATGATGTCCTCAGTCAGGTGAACTGACCTGTACTGAGGTTTTGGGGCTGCATCTCTCCGGGGTCGGACACAGCTTTAAATAGGGGCGGACTGCTGATCCGCCGCTGACTTTTAACACACAGGAATGTCTGAGCGCGCTGCTACCACCATAATATTTGCCACCCCGAGGCCGTGACGTCACCGTACAACAGCCTCATTGCAGCGCATAACGATAAACCTCTGTTGAAGCCCAACCAGTGTGTTCCCTCCATCTCTGAACTCACCAAGGGTACTGGATATAACCTTAAAATATATCAGCCATCTGAAAAAGTTGCAGAGTTGTTGGAAATGACAAGAGAAGGAAGTGATTAAATTTTGGTGCATTTCTGTAGCATATAAGTAACATAATCATACGGAATCACCAACTTACGATAGATCGCTATGCGGTCACGTGACTTCTGGGTCCAAGGGGCGCTGGGAAATGTAGTTGGTGGCATCAATCACAATCGCACTCTACGGACACTTGCATTGATAATGGGTTGCCACACATGCTTCTAGCACTAAAAGTACTATGTTTTTGTACCACTACGGCGCAAGTTTGCAATCTCTGAGTGCTTCTTGTTATTATTATTATTATTCTTTTTAAAGAAAATTAAATACTTTGAAGTGTTTCTTATAAAGCAGAAGATATACACTGCATTCCACTGTCCCACATTATTCATCTGACTCTCTCACATTAGGAAGCTGCAAGAAGTGGCCCACATTAGGGCAATCCACCCTATATGGGCCCAGATGCATACGTGGATACGTGTGGGGCACAGTGAATTCTAAAGAGGTATGTTTGTGTGCAAGACTGAATGACGTGCGTTCCTTGATGCATCAGCATTGTTTTAATGCTAAAGACGGTGAATGGGGACAATCTAACCTTTCCGGTAACACAGCAGTCAAATGAGATGGAGTACACGTTGCCCCTAATGGGCCATTTAGACGCGTTGTGAGCGCACGCTGCCGACAGCCCACTTGCCTAGGACGTCTTTGTCGCGTCGGCTCGCGTCGGTTGACGCAGGTGACGTCTGCGCCTAGCCGCATTCTCGCCATTGAAAATGGTATCGTTCAGAGTCATTCAACGTTGGGAGGAAGATGAAAAACTGACGTGAGTCATAGGTAATAGGGTCGGATCAGGATCGGATCCTGTCCTTTAAAAAGACTCATCAAGTCCTAAAAAAAAAGGTCTTTGAACTGGTTCAAGGAACAAAAACAGAATCCGGGAACATTTTGTATTTTCCAGGGAACAGAAGCAAAACCGGAGACGTTATTATGTTTTATGATCCGGAACAGGAACTAAAATAACGGTAACCGGTTAATACCAGTTTTATTTCTTTCATCAAAGGATTGCACTTTGGGAAAACTTAATAAAAAAAAAGAAAACAAGAGTATTTATAAAATCTGCAATGCAGTAGTGAAGTATGAATTGTTGCAGGACTCTCTGCAGCCCGTCGTTGTGGGTTCGCCCCAACACGCAACGAGACCTTAGCTGTAGAGTACTACACAGTAAATGTTGCAGTGTCAAATCAACACTTAAAGAGTTAAATGCCGGTCTTTAAAGTTTGAGAGAGGACGAGGTGGGCGGGGCTTTGTAGAGTCTAATTGACACAACTCCTTGTAACTCTGCAAATTAACACCAACACTAGTAAATATTCAACTACCTCCGTTGTTGTAATAACGCTGAAAGAGTCACTCAACTTTGACACTGCATATTTAACACTGCAGAATTTACTGTGTACCAGCAGGCAGCAGCCTTTTGCCATCTCTGCCATAACAAAACACAGAAATATCGCAGTCATATCACTGGCAGCTCATCTTATTGGGAGCTGTTTGGCTGTTTGTTCCATTTGGAAAAATCTGACCTGCAAGATCTCACCCGCTGCTAGAAGCTGCCGACTAGCACTGCTTAGAATAAGTTACAAGCCAGATGAGTTCTCCTCTTAGCGATGTTGCAATGTAGTTACACAGATATGTGCAGTGCACGTGTGTGTCTGCTTTTGGCTGTGCATGCCTTTTTCATGTACATGTCTGCATAAGTTTTACCCCAAGTGTCCCAAGCACATCATCATAGTTCACTTTCTCCACTTGTAGCAGAATGTGCACCGACATGGGTCAGCTTCCTCCATAGCATAGACAGTATATAAAATACACCGCGTTCGTTTTGATGTCCATGCCTACTTCCGGGTTGGTATGGGGGGAGCCTAGTCTCCTAAATCCGAGGCTTATGGGAATTCCAATTGGGAATGGGTATTGCAAATATTCTAATCTTAGCAGCCTGTTTTAACCTATTTAAAGATCTTTCCTAATTTATTTTTTTATTTGTATTGCCAGGATAATTATTGGTTAATTGTGAGGGGGTCATAATTTTACAAACGCATCAGATTTGGTGTTAATATTTTTTATTTCAGCTCCCATAGGATCCCATTCATATGTCATTGGCGCCCCTAGCGGACAGTACCACTGGAAGAAGTCGCGTTTGGGGTGTCTCTCTCTCATATACTGTATAGCTCTCGATAGCTATCTCTCCTTGTCTCCGGATATACGGGTACTTTCAACAATGGCAGCGCGCGGTCGGCGGCTTCCTCGACTTTGATGAAAGCAATGGGATGACATCATGCACGCTGCATCTACTTTATATACAGTCCATGATCCAGAGTCTCCGGTTCAGTGTCATTCTGTTGAGGGTTGCCAGGTCAAGTCCTGACCAGTCGTAGATGTCGTCGTGCCATCTTTTGGGTTGTCTTCCTCTGCTTCTCTTGCCGACCACTAATCCTTCAAAGCAGAGCTTTGTCAGACCTATTTGGGATCTCTTGAGGTGTCGAGTTTAAGGGTTCTGCTTTTGATTATTGGTTGTGTCGCTCCCTATCCCCTACTCCCTACTCCCCATATAGTGGCCGAGATTTCGGACGCTAGAGTTAGCGCCGTCAAAATTATTATAAAATATAATTATAAAATTCAACAATCATCAAAAGTAATTTTGATGATTTATAACGTTTTGCCGCAGTCAGTCGGTATTTACTACCTCCGCGCCATTTTTTTTTAAAAAGTTTAGGTCATTTTAAAAACGTCTCGCAATGCATTATGGGTTATTTTCTCCGTCTAGGGTACACCCGATACTCACTACTTTTTGCGGTGCATTGTCGGATACTTTCAGTGTACTATTTAGTGTACATGGAGAATTCCCCCCAACAAAATGGCGAGCACCCCATATAGTGCACTATATGGGGGATAGGGAGCTATTTCGGACACACCCATTGTCATTATTGGTCTGAGTGAGGTTAATCTGTGGAGTTCTTTTATTTCTATGTGGTCTAAAAGGCGGTGTCCTGTCATCCATCGCATGATGTGGTTTTGGAATGTTTCGATTATCCTGCTCAACTCTGTGGTCCAGTTTACACATCCCAAGCACAAGGAACTCTTTAAAACGCTTCAAAAAGTGGACATTGTGAAGAGGCCCAGCGTTTGTGCACCTCAATAAAGATGATTTAAATACTGCTGTGAAACGCCTCCCATGCAGTGATTTTCTTTTAGACTCTTCAGAGTCGGCTCGTAAGTCATCGCATCGTGCAATTCATAACAGCCGATAATGCGGAGCCCGGAGAGAACGACTTTTAAAATATGACAAACATTTCTTTAAGTGCAGCAACCATGAGAGTGTGTGTGTTTTTTGAGCACAGCGATTTATGTGAAGGTGGATTGGCCGCCCTTGGGCACGGCGCCGCGTGGAGCAAGGGGTAAAATGGGAACCAAATGCTGGGAGTTAAATCAAAGTGTCCACCGGCAGCTTCAACCTCGCTACACGCAACGCTCACAATACGCCTCACCCGCTGAGAACTCCCGCTGGTTCTTTTGTAGCGGTAGGACGGCAGAAATCGATAGTTTCCACCCTGTTTGATGGGCTTACTTTTTTATTGCATTCAGCCTTTTTACATCACAGAGGAGTGTGCTGTCAGAAAACCTGGGCCTTATGCTCTGTGCTGCATGAATAATAATCACAATAAACATTTATATTTGTAACAGGGCTAGGATGGATCCAGTTGGTTGGGAAAGGATGTTTACCAAATGTGATGATTGGGCTCGGGGTACTTAAATGACATCTATTTCACATGACACATCTGCTCATGCTAAGCTGCGGTGTGATGGGTCTATTTACAGAAATGGATAATTACCCAGAGAGAAAACACAAAGAGGGTTGAATAACCCTTTATTGAAAATAAAGTTAGTTCTTTTCAGTTAATTAATACGTAGAGAAGAATAAAGAATAAAACACTGCAGATCATTAAGACTGCTCCATGGCGTCGTCATCAGAAATATTACTCATCTCGTGGTCAGTGTCCACCGGGGCTGGACCAGGCACGGGTGGAGGTTCAGGGGGGGTCGCGCTGCACACAAGGAAGAACGGGACCCAGTTGAGCGGACGATCCTTGCGGAAGAGATGGTGATGGGCAGTCCGTGGACAATGTCGCCGCTAACTTGTAACATGCAGACTGTAGAGCTAAAGAAGAATATGTAAACAAATACATTTTATTATAACTTTTAACTTTGACTTCTAATCTAATTCATACATAGAAATTCCATTGGCGCCGGTACTGTGTGATCGCGATTGTGCTATTTCTGGTGGCAAACCTACATGTGCGGAGTGGGGGAGGGCGGCTCCCGCGCGCGGCGAGCTCAGCACACGGTCATCTTCCCCCACCCACTGAACGAGTGATATGCACGGCACGGTCTGTGCAGTCCGCTGAGCAGCTTGCACCGCTTCTACCAACGAGCTTGAGTTCTTTTTCTCTTTTTTTCAAACTTTCCGCCCCTCTCTTTTGTCAATATTTGAATGGAGGGGCGTGCCGATCAATAAGGCAAAATTGACGTCCACCGCCGTGACGCCATGACTGCTCAGTCGCGTTGTTAATACATCGGCCCCGCCGGCGCTCATTACGGAGCCCCAACCGGAGCTCTCAGCGTCCACGCCGGTCCCACGTAATCCGACGGGTACCCTCGGAACGGCAGGAGGCAGTGGGGCCCGGTGGATTGTCAACGAGATGACCGAGCAATCAAATCAATCCCCTCCATTCAAATATTCGCGGAAAGTTTGACGGAAAAAATAAAAAGAACTCGACCGTCACACTGCTTCGGGAGAAGTGGTGCTACTTGTTCATGTGAACTGTCGACAATCGAGTCAAGCCGAGTTGCCGGAAGAAAAAAAGCATATTGGGGAGAAGACCCGGTAGTAAACCGTAAACGGTTCATAAACTTGACTATAGAGACACATTTTGTGCTAGTCTACTCTTTTTTTATCCTTCAAACTCCATTTTATTTTCTCCAATTCTCAACTTTAAACATTGCACACAGGAAGAAGACGATTTTCCGTTCCATGCCAAACAAAGGACCATGATTCCGAGCTTGCTTTTCACAGCCTTACCCCTAAACTATGGCAAACCAATTGACATCTGTTCCAAAGACCCCATGTGTCAACAATTCACAGTGGTTCACAGAGAGAAAACAACATGCACCCACCTTAAATGGCTTTGATTCGATGATTGGATGCACCAAGTCCATGAAGTTGAACACTAGTTGAGCTCATCAAACCTTGCCAGCGAACCCAAGCAATAAAAGAAAACAATTCATGAGTTATCTCCAAAACCAGTAAAGCAGTATGCTAATGCAGTTGTTTCAAACAGTTGTTAGGAGCAACTAGCATATAGTAGCAAAGGATAGGGGTCGCTACGTCACATCTCCACTTCGTCAGCAGCTAAGCAGTCGCTACGTCCGCAGGGAGCAGTCGTGTCGTCTGTGTAATTATTTGGTTAAAGACACTCACTCGTATAGAGAGAGAGATAGGGAGAGAAAGAGAGAGAGATTCCACCGTAGAAAGAGAGAGATAGAAAGACCATAAGCATTTGGTTAAAGACACTGAGATAGAGAGAGAAAGAGAATATTAATAAAAGTAAGCCTTTTTTCCCTACGGCATAATTCATTATTTTTTGTTAAAAGTCAGACCAGGAAATGTCTCTCCAAACTAGACCTATGCAGTCGTCCCGACTGCAAAAGGTTGTTATCTCCGGAAAAAAAAAAAAAAAAAGCTAAAAGTATTTAGGCAAATCCATCCACTCGGTCAGAAGCTATGGATCAAAGCGAATTCAGCCGTTTGAGGCATTTTTTGCAACAGCCTCAAATCATGAGCACTCAAATGTAATGGTGATTTGACTTTGGGAGTAAAAATCAATACCATAAAACCTAGGAAACCTAGGTGGAGCAGTGGAAGATGGAACTATTCTGTAGCCTGGGTATCGTTACTTTTCATGCACTTAGAAGAAACCCAGATATGGGCAGAGTAGCCAGAAACATTACTTAAGTGTTGTTACCTGAGCAAAATGTTACTCAGGTAAAGTAAAAAGTAGTCATCCAAATAGGTACTCAAGTAAAAGTTAAAAAGTGGCCCACAAAAGTTATGTAAGTAGCGAAAGTACTGAGTAACTTTCAGTAATTAAAAAAAGATATATTAGACAAATTCTCTTTTCAAAAGAGAGAGAGCGAGAGCGCCCGAGAGGGAGAGAGCGCCCGAGAGGGAAAGAGCGCCAAGAGGTAGAGAGACCAAGAAAGAGAGTACCTGAGAGAGAGATAGAAAGCGCCCGAGGGAGAGAGAGAAAATTGCTGACATCTCAGTAAAAAGTATTTTTTTCACCTCAAATTTACTTGAGTAAAAGCAGAAAGTAGTAAGTAAAAAATGTACAAAAAAAAATTGTAACAGAGTAAATGTAATGCGTTAATGCCCATCTCTGCTGACCCGAACGTTACGGGTCAGTAGGATACTTTGCTAACCGACATTTTCTGTGTCACTCCCTCCCCGCAAAGTCGTTCGGGATGTTAGCAGTTTTCTAACCACCGTCACCACTGAGCCGAGAGTCTTGCGAACATGTGGTCTTCAGTTTGTTTGTTTTTTCATTCCTCACGCTTGTCGTCGGCAAAGTAGAAGGATGAGACGGAACAGGAGGAAGTGGAGGATGAGGTGGAGACGACTGGGGGCAGCGGCGGGGGAGGTGGCGTTGATGCCCACGAACATAATAGATGATATATCTCCCGGCTCTGTGTGCGCCGACAGCTCTTAGAATGCCGCTCGAGAGGGGACATTTGAAGTGGTGCGTCAGCGCGCGAGGTGGAAAGACGTAAAACACGACATGATAATTGAGTTGTTCCTCTAATTTCCTTACTGTCATTTGAGATGGATGACCCCTACATAACTGACTTTACTATTCTATAGCTTCAGCAACTCAAATTGCGTCCCCAGACTCCTCATTGAAGGCTGTGAAAGAAAGCCCAGCAGAGACTCCACTTCCTGAGGGTGCTCAGGAGGAACAACATCCGGCAGAGTCTGCTGGTGTCTTTCTATAGATGCTCGATAGAGAGCATATTGACATATTGTATAGGCGTGTGGTTTGGGAGCTGCACGGCTGTACAGAAGGGCAAGCTGCAGAGGGTGGTGAGCACCGCACAGAAGGTTATCGGGTGCTCCCTCCCCTCACTGGAAGAACTCTATGAATCTCGTGTCCTTAGGAGGGCAGAGAACATTCTAAAGGACACATGGCACCCTGGTCACTACTTCTTTAGGAAACTTCCCTCGGGAAGAAGACTCCAGTCATTGGGGTCTAGGACAAATAGGCTTAGGAACAGCTTCTTTCCAACGGCAGTGCGGGTAATGAACGCTGCCAACCACTGAACTCACTGAAACAGGTTGGGCACTGTCTTTTACTGTTCTTATTGTTGTTGATGTTGCTGATTTCTTTTAACAGCATTTTAACTTTTTTATTGTTGCTATGTCGCTGTGGCCTGTGTTGGTTGTATGGAAGGATTGGGGGGCACTCTTTCAGTTTCGTTGTTGTGGTTGCTAAACTGTGACAATGACAATAAATGTTCTATATCTTACCAATATATGTTGTATTGAATTGACAATTCAAATCTTTGAATGTTTTGAGGAGGGAGCAAGACAGAGAGTAGGCCTACGATGGATGCCCGAAGGAAGAAGAAGGAGAGGTCGACCTAACAACACCTGGCGGCGAACAGTAGAGGAAGAAATGAAATCGATGAGCCTCACATGGGATTAGGGTGACCAGATGAGGACGGCTGAAATTCAGGACGGGCCGCGCACGGGTGGCCCGAGCAGGCGTTGGCGCTTGGCGCCGGTGAGCAAACCCGCTGTGGAGGTGGTTTGGGTGTCTCCGCTGGCAAGGTGTGGACTTCGGCTCCACGCTGGGCTCGGCATTGTTCACGTTTGAGGTGTCAGGCATATCACTCGCATGCCACAGTCACACAAAAACCCAGAGGTTTTTTATTTTTTAAAGACGATTATTATTATTATTATTATTATTATTATTATTATTATTATTATTATTATTATTATTATTATTATTAATGCTATTATTATTGTTAATGCTATTATTATTATTATTATTATTATTATTATTATTATTACTATTACTATTATTATTATT
>OMKY01214453.1:0-14709 GCA_900302395.1 Bregmaceros cantori | reverse complement strand
GGGCGTGTTAATGTGCGTGTGCGCCCGCACGCTGCGTGAGCACGTGCAAGCCAAGCGCGTGCCCGTGTCTTTATAAACAGAGCGCCCCCTACTGCTGCAGTCCACAGTGCGCATGCGCCGATGTATAACGCCGCTGTATACCATCATAATGGCAGTTTCTTACTGCAGAACATATCCAATATATACAATTATACATGATTATATATACAATTATTATGTATACAACTATAATTATATATATAATTATAATTGTCTATAAAATTATACATTATATTCACAATTATAATTATGTATACAACTATAATTATATATGTATAATTGTATATAAAATTATACATTATATTCACAATTATAATTATGTATACAATTATACATTATTATATATACAATTACACATATTTTTATATTCATTATACATAATTATATGTACAATTATAATTATATATACAATTATACATAATTATATATACAATTATACAAAATCCATAGAAAGGAGATTAATAATCCATATTGCATACATAGTAATTACAGGCCCTCTGCAAAGGGGCTGTTGGGGGGCACAATGGCATCCCATACAGGGTCCTCCCAAAGAAAATATTAGTATTTCCCACATCATGCAATTGTGTGCATTCAACGAGTGGCAATGTTTTCTTTCATTGTTCATAGACATGTGATAGAGACGATATTGATGGCCCTGGAGCAGAAATAATGACAGGGATAAATAAATGTTATTTTTGGCATTAACTGAATGCCGTTAGCCATTTTTTTAAATACCGATATGTTCCATTTTAATGTAGTTTTTAAAAACGTGCCTAGCTATGAATTGTTTCTCTCTTATCACTGAATATTTTATTGTAGTGAACGTGAGCGTCATCCAGACGTATCCCCCCCCCCCACACACACACATGGGGGCGCCCCGTCATTACAATACCGCTTTTAGCAAAAGGGTATTTTTCCATTGCCTCATTCATGGCTTCTAGGGGGCTCATATCCCACACAGCTACTGAATGAAATTTAAAAAAACAAACAGGGTGCGTTTGAAAGTTTCATGAAAACATGAAAATTACAACTGCACAACGTTAGCCTGGCAAACCAGACCCAAACGCACGTTGGAGCGATGCAGAGCGTCGGAATGCATGCCGTTAAATGTGAAATCTGCGGAATCCTCATGAACTGACTTCAGAAAGAAAGTACTTTTTGATCAAGAAAATCAGCACATTTAAGTTTTTGTGAATATTTATTTCCATTTAAAAATTGACATTTTCCATTAAACCGGGCAGCCCTAGAGTTCTGAGTGAGTCTTCACCGAGTGTCCCATTTTGTAAACAACTTTATTTATTTTTATTTAAAGTTTAAAATGAGGAGGACATGGGCGCCCCCAAGCGTAACATTTAGTGTAGGGACAGCGATGGGTTACATCTGTTCAACTCACAATAGTCTGCATATAGGTTGATCTAAAAATAAGTTAAAACAATGTTTGATGAAATTATTTCTTTGAACAGGAATTACTTGATTTCATAAATATGTCTTTAAATAATCACTTCACAGCCCCATACCATCATTCTGTAGGATGATTTTCCAAGACACACAAAGAAGACAAGACGTATTTTGTAAATTGCATTCTGGGAATTGTGATATGGCGTCATCGATACATCATACTGAAAGTGGCGTTTGAAGACTTCCCTGAGGTCGATCACTGTTGAAAGAAGAATATAAGGAGTCATAGAGTCTTTAAACAAAATTGTTTAACATTTTCTACCGATGGTTGAACAAGTCTTGATGCCACGATTCCTATTTGATTTGAAGAGTTCTTCATGGTGGGCGTTCCAACGCTTGATATTGATTTAATGCATCATTAACTCATTACCAAGCATTTTACACAAAATGGTTACGCAAAATACCACTTGTGGAGGTGTGGGATTACTCTGTACTCTCGGCTCAAACCGGAATACTGGCACGCGGTGCAGACGGCCTTCAAGTACTTGTGATTTTGGTCTAGGGAGTGACGCTGGGCTGAAAAGTATTGACGCCACTCAAAGTAGCGCTTGTACGCAGAGTCATCGGCGTCGAGCTTCTTCAGAAAATCAGCCAACAATTTGTGGTCGCGGAAATCGTTGACATGGATGAAGGCGTCGCCCCTGACAAAGTCCTCGTAGTTCTTCCTCTCTGGACCCAGAACAACTGGCACGGTGCCAGCCGCAAGTGGGCCGTTGATCTTCTCGGTAATGTAATCTCTGTAAACAACGTTCTCAAAGGCGAGAAGGAACTTGCAGCTGCCGACGACATCAAAGTAGTCGGTCGTCAGGGAGGCTTCCTCGAACAGTTTGATTTCAATGTGCTTGGACAGCTCTTGGTAATATTGGTCGGCCAAGCTATTGTTGTCGGCCTTGGCGTCCTCGATGTAGCACACGGAGAACTGCTTTTTAGGAAGTGTAGGCAACGCCTGTGGACTCCGCACGTATGTTAACTCCCAGCGCACCTTCACATCGGCGTCCTTCCGAAAGTTGACACTGAGGTTGAAGAGGCCGTCGGCACCAGGGATCCTGCGCGTCCGCACCGGCGGTTCCATGTTCAGCCACATCCAGCGCTGGAATCCGGGTCGTGGCTGCGGGGGGAGGTTGGACAGGTCGTCGTTGATGGCATCATGGAAGATGAGGACCTCCTCTGCCACCGGCTGCAACTTGCGATCTGCGCTCAGGCGGCATCCACGAATGCCAAAGTGTTTCTTGCAGTCGTGGTCCAGGTCGAACTGCAGGTCTTCTGGCCAAAACCAGACGAGGACCAAGGGTTTTTTCCCCATGGGCTCATTTTGCTGGTCTACTTCGAACCTGGGAAGGGGACTGCAGTTGGCGTTGGAAGGGTTCTTGAGGACAACAAAATACACTATAAACCAGCCGGCAAGAATGCCGACGCCCAAGACCACCCGCAGACAATTGCCAGACAGGAAGTGAACCCCTGTCAAAAAGAAACAGAGGCAGGATGAGGAGACAAATGTGTTGTAACTATATGAGCACAGAACAGACGTTTCCATTACATTGAGGAATACAAATGTCAGGCTTAAGCTTCCATTTAAATATTCATACAAGCCTTTTCAAATAAAGCATGTTCATAATTATGCACAAAATGTGATAATAATGATCGTCCAGTAAATTAAGATGTTATTAACTGCCTTATTCTCTCTTAATACATGAATTACATATGTTTAATTACAAATGTTAACTATTAATTATCAATCAAATACATAAATTAAAAACAACAACAAAAAACAATTCATAAGAAGTAACATTAATATCACAGGTTAGGGCTGTGCAAAAAAAAAGAATAAAATAAAAAAAAATCGATTTTAAATCGAAATCGGATGATTTTGTTATTTTAGATATTGAAATGTTGAAGTCTCCAACAGCATAATGTATGTATAGATTTTATTAGATGTGCACCATAAACAATGGAGTAAATGATTTTGGTTGAAGATACAGAGATTTTTTTTAGGGGTCCGCGAGTTGCTTTAGGCTGGGAAAGGGGGTCCTTGGGACCCCTCTTAGCTTGCCCTACACCGAGCTAAGAGGGGGGAAATGTGGTATAACCACCACGAGGAAGGGTTTTAAGTGTAGTACCACAGTTTAGCCACAGGGAAGTGCTCCCGCACCTTATAGCCATGTTGATACCTGAAGTGTGCCCACCACGCCGTAATAGATAGGTACCGTTTCTATAACTTTCTATTACTTTAATAAATATAGCGTGATGCACCATGGTCCTGAGATACCAAAAACAGGAATATTGAAAAACAATTCATAAGTAGTAGTTACTTTTTTAGAGCATGCATATGGAAAAAAATACGGAAATCACTCAGCTCCGACGAAAGAAATGGTATCATGAAAAACACACAATCAAGCACTGCAAAAACTTAGGGTAATGGGCTTTTTTCCTCTACAAAGTGCCCTAGATTTCAATATTCTTCTTTTATCAAATTGCTGAAGAGGCGGAATTGACTGCACTCCTAGTAGCAGATACATGTATCTACGGATGTATACTATAAAACGTATTAAATGTGTTACTACTTTTAGATTCTGGTCACAATATTTTCATTACGACAGGTAGTCCATTCGATCTGGACATAGACGCGTATCCCAGCCAGGCTGACCACCACCACCACCGACCGCCCCAGGTTCGAGAACTGGCGATGCTTTCAAACGCGCAGACCACGCACCGACGTACTATGTGTATTTAACCCGTTTCATCGTGCTTTTTACCCTCGGTCTCATGTGTTTACTTAACCCTATCCGGGTCTGTGTAACGCGGTGTCTTGAACCCGATCGTGACCGCGTCGTAACTCGAACGCGGGTTTCCTTCCTCAAGTTAATAAAGCGACGAAAAGCGAAACGATCCACCTTGTTTCAACAAGTTAGATTCGCTTACCTTCCATCGGGCCGCTGGTGGAAGATGCCTTCAATTGTGGAATATTATTATTATTACTATTATTGTTGATTAGATTAAATTAGACCGCACGACACCAACCGACGGGAGAGGTGAACAGGTCGCACAGCAGGAAGTAGACCTACGTCTCACCCAGTCAGGAACCCTCACCCGCGTTAGTCACGTGTTTGGGCGATTAATCGTTTAGATATTTTTCCTTTAAAAAAATCCTCAAAATATTCACAGTGACACAGACATTAATCTCGGCATCTTCTTGAAATGCAGTAGATTTCATGTTATATCCCTGTTAACAAACAATCAGAAATGGGCAGAGTAGCCATAAAAATTACTCAAGTAAAAGTATTGTTACCTCAGCAAAATACTACTCAAGTAGGAGTAAAAAGTAGTCATCCAAATAGTTACTCAAGTAAAAGTAAAAAAGTATTCCACAAAAAAGTTACTTAAGTAGCGAAAGTACTGAGTAACTTTCAGTTTAGAAAATGAATTCAAAAAATGAATGAAAAAAAAAAGATAGCGAGAGATCGCCCGAGAGAGAGACAGAGACCGAGTGGGAGAGAGAGAGCGAGAGACACCAAGAGAGAGAGAGCGAGCGAGAAAGCGCTGGAGAGAGAGAGAGATATGACAACATATGTGCCAACAGTTTCCAACGGGTGTCGCTAAAGGCTAAAGGAGTTAATGTACCGAGTACTATTTACTGACATCTCAGTAAAAAGTATTTTTTTTTCACCTCAAATTTACTTGAGCAAAAGTAGAAAGTAACTTGTGAAAAATGTACTCCAAAAGTAAAAAAGTACTCAAAAAATTGTAACTGAGTAAATGTAATGCGTTAGTGCCCATCTGAATTTAAATGCAGTAAATTTGTATTGTGTATAGAATGTTATGTTCCTGTTAACAAACAATTGTACAACAACAACAACAACAACAACAACACAGACTCATTACATTTCCACTAATATTTTGATAGTTGTCTTAATATTATGTGTTTTTTGTTTTTAAATTACGCTCTTGTCACTGTCATTGCAAAGATATTGTAGTGAATGCACGCGCAGTGCATTCTGGGCCGCCACCGTTGGCGGCCCTCCACCTGCCTACACGCCTCCTTAAATAGAGTCCGAACGAACCTTGGCAATGGCTGAGTTCAGCTATTGCCGATGTGATGGCGCTCCAATGGTCAGCCAGACTATGGGAGTGATGATGATGATCAAAGTCAAGTCATGATATACAGGAACAAAGAAGGGACGTAAAAAGGAAGTCGAAGAAAATAAAAGTGTCAAAATAAACACACCAACACTATAAATGAATGTCAAAGGTTGTTGGACCAATGGGCTGTGGAACCATAAACACATTCCTGTTGGATCAGGCAGGATTTGAGCTTGAACGAGGCGACAGAGGTCGGAAAAGGTTCTACCTGTAAACTGAAAGTGTCACTGCAATAGCACAGCACCAACTGCTCCTGTCCTACCATCACTGCAACTCTTCAGCAGGGCTTGAAAATGAAATTATTTTTAAAACGTTCTGTTTTGAACGGTTCAGGCAGGTCTATATTTAACGTTCTCGTCCTCGGAACTGTTCCACCACCAAAATATTGGTCCTGAAACAGTTCGGAATACAAATATTTCATTCGTTCTTAAAGTTCCTTACATTGTGAAATGTTAAGTTTAGATATAGTTTTTATACAAAATATATTTTGTGGACTTTCAAACTCCGAAGCAACTGTATTAATGCCATTACATTCGCTACCTTGTCTGTCCTCAAGATGGAGCCCCAGATGCATAGGGCTTGACAACTGAGACTGAAAGTGGACGGAAATAGTCTACCAGACATAGGATATGTTAAAATATATAGAGAACGGAAAAAAAAAAACGTTTTTAACCGGTTTTGTGGATTTCATAATGTTCCGTTTCTGTTCCGGAACAGTTGAAGAAATCATTTTTCGTTTCTGTTTCCGCTCCTTGTAAAATTCCGCTTGTTTCCGGTTCAGAGCCCTGCTCTTGGGTCAGATGCATCTGATCATCGGTGAGAACACCAGACAGAGATAAGAACCAAGGCCTTACAGAATGCACAGGCCCGTCTCCTAATCCCTTCGTCCGTCGAGGCTGTTCTGATGCCCCAGGGTTTAGGTACGGGCCGGCGTAAGTGGTAATTTATGGGCGGCTGCGTTCCTTCATGGGCAATGTTATCTCCGTGAGTAAGAGGTGTCAGGAGTCTATGGAATCAGGTCTTCTCTCAGTCAGGGTCAGCTAGCAAGAGAGATACTTTATTTACAGAACACTGGGTCACACATGCACTGAGGAAACAACCATTGTGATGTCATAGTAGGTGACGCCCACACAGTCAGAGTGTTCAAAGCTATGTACAATGGGATAAAGACACACAAAACTACACTATTATATTTGCCTAAATGTAATCCTATTAATTAGGTATAATCACCATAATCACTAAATACAAATTCTAATTATTCAAATAAAGAAACAGTAGTTTCTCAACAGGTACGGGCCGGCGCCTGTCTGAATCAATACCCAAAAGTGACGGAGGGGGGCCCATAGCATTACGATTTCCCCTGGTGCATCCAGCAAAAGCGACAAGCTTCACGCCTAGAGCCAGAGAGAGATCAAGAAACCGAGGGAATATGGGTAGTTTAGGCCTTTTGCGTTTCTTTTGCCTAAACAACCCGCCCCCTCCCGCTACTTGCGGGGTGGTGACGAGGCATTGTGGGTAGAGACAGAGCTCAACATGTCCGTGCTTTGAACAGCCCGCAGGACGCGCGGGGTCAGCGGACATGTGGCCGAGTGCTGAGGGGAGGGGGGCGCGCAATATGCCCGTGGTTGAGCCGCCCGTGGGTGGCTGGCGCATGGCGGTGGGTTGAGGAAGTCTCGCACGATACCAGCGCTCTGACATGCCCGCATGACGCGTGGGGAGCACAGACATCCTGGACACGTGGTGGGTAGAGAGTTGTGTCTCTGTGTGAACTACTGTCCGTGCTGGGGTGGTTTGTGGGTGTCGGCTCGCTGGTGTTGGCAGAGTGGCATATTGCCCGTCGCGCCTGGATCGAGCAGCCTGTGGTACGACAGGGTGCATGAGTCCTTAGCGGCCGCCAGTAGCCCAGTGATGAGAGCTCGACACGCGAAGCCTCCAGGGTGAGCCGCTCACAGCCTTGTGAGCGAGTGACGTCGTTGACGGTGGTAGGACCCGTGAGAGGTGCGGGAAGGTGTGCGCAATGAGTTGTTGGGAAGAAGGTCAAGTGTAAGGCACCAACAACACAGAGAAGGTGTGTCACCGCCGTGGGTCTCCCTCCGCATGGGAAGGCGGTGACAGTTGGTTCTCAATGTGTCCATGCGCTTAAAATCGCCGCATGACCCGCGGGGGGCAGTGGACTATGCGGCCGAAGAGTTTCGTGCTCCGAGACGACGGAGGGGATCGGTCGCCCCCTCGCGTGGTGTGCGTGGAGGGGGGGCCACACCGAGTCCTGTGGAGAGTAGACTACCGACCGCGTGGCAGTAGTTTGATGCTTTGTCCATCCTCCGGGTCGGGTGGCGAATCGCGTGTAGCTGGCGAGGTGCAGATTGGGTCTGGACAACCGGGCCTGGAAAAAGCTTTGTTGGTACTTCACAACTTTCACCACGTCCGCTTGGAAGCCCTCCGACCGGACAAAGGCTCGCCGGGGTAACCCGAGGCACGGAGACGGACACGTCTGTAACGTGCACGGTGGTTTCACCGGGAACCAGGACCGACGAGCTAAAAGAAACGGGAAACAAGTCAGTCTTCCGAAATCCGATCCAACTCAGGCGGCGATTGTAGCGTGGGTTGAGATGGCTGTCGAGTCGTCTGCTGGGCTGCGTGTAGACCTATGGCTGGTTGCCTTTGTAGAATTCCAAGTCTACGGTGGTGGCGAGTCTCTTCCGACGCCGGTAGTTGTTGAGCGGTCGAGGCTCACCAATGTAGAGTTAGGTGGAAAATAAGGGAACCAGTCTCTATCAAAATGCTCCTTTATTGTCGAGAGACAACACAGAAAGAATGAACATCAACCTCCCTCCTGTCTTGTCTAGACAGGGAGGGGAGGTGGAGATGCTGTCACATTGATTCATTGTAAGATTCCCCCTGGGGTACCCAGCAAAAGCAACAAGCTTCCCGGCTAGAGCCAGAGAGAGTTCAAGAAACTAAGACAAAGCCCAGTCCTGTCCCCACGTCCGTCGGGGCTGTTGTGGTACCAGAGTAACTGCACAGGCCGACGCATGTCTGAACCAAAATGTCGGAGAGGGGCTCCGTAGCTACCAGCTATTGTCAAACCTGCCTGGTCGCCATTATGAGATCAAGTATGCCAGAATGGCCCACACCCGCACTATACTGACTCAGAAAAGTATCCTGAAACACATTCCATAGCAAACCAATTTATATCCTGAAATAACATTCACCCTAACTCCCCATGTCCATTTTTGTGCCTATAATTTAGAGGCTAACCCACGTGACAGTTTTTGCATCTAAACTCAAACTTTATTTGTATAGCACTTTTCATGCAGAGCAACACAAAGTGCTTTACAGAAACAGAACATTGAACAGTACATTACCCACAGCCTCCCAACACAGGGAAACTGGCACACACTCAACTATCAAGTCAAAGTCAATTCTGAAACTGACAGGGTGCCAGTGTAAAGATTTCAAAATTGGAGTAATGTGTTCCCGCCCTCTGTTACACGTCAGTACCCGAGCAGAGTTTTGCATGAGTTGTAGGTTATTAGTGGTCTTTTTTAGAAGGCATTACAAGTCTAGTCCTTTGTTACATTCTTAATATGTGGGATGGAATTCAGCTCTGTGTCGAAGGTCACACCAAGGTTTCTAGCAGTTTTTCGGTTTTGTCTTGGTTGACCTGGAGGTTTGCTGCCATCCAGGACTTAATGTCTGTAATGCAGTTCAAGAGGACATCAGTTAGCCCTGTGTCCTCGGGGGACACAGCAATAGACAACTGCGTGTTGTCAGCGTAACTATGGAAGTTGACAGTATGTCTCCTGATAACATTCTCTAGGGGAAGCATGTATAGATTGAAAAGTGTTGGTCCTAAAATTGACCCCTGTGGGACTCCACACTTTAACTCATGCGTTTTTGAGGAGCATGGATCCATGCTTACACAGAACGTACGATTTGTGAGGTATGAGCTGAACCACTGTACCAGAGAGGCCGACCAGGTGCTTCAGTCTATTTAATAGAATGTGGTGATCCACTGTATCAAATGCAGCAGTTAGGTCAAGCAGAGCCAGGACAGTGTGCGATTATCAAAATTCCCCCCCTAACGTCAGATAGAATCTCAAGGAGGGCCGCCTCAGTAGGGTGGTTCGATCTAAAACCAGATCGATGTCTTTCAAGTGTATTTTTTTATTTAGGAAAGTATTCACTTGGTTGAGGACAAGTTTTTTAAGAGCTTACTTAAAAAGGGTAGGTTGGATACTGGTAGATAATTATCGAGTAGGTCTAATCTAGAGGGTAGACCCACACTGCAACATGTATGGGTCATACACAGCCCTGAACATTTTTTCCTACCAACTCTCCAGACATACAGATTTACATTTATATCATTAAAACATTCACGTCACGTTGTGCATAGCATTTAGAGGTGGGGGGGGGTGTAAAATTTGTCTGAGAAATATGAACCTCTACAGTGTGTTAACTCATCTACACAGCATACTCCAATATCTCCATAGCGCACGTGTGATTGACTCCAAATACAACTATCCCGAATTAATAAACATTTACAAATACACCAACTGCACCTTAAACCTCGCCACACAATATTGCTGTATGCTGCTGGGAGCGGCGCTCAGATCTACAGTCTAGTACGCAAACAAAGTGAACACATGCGAGGGAGCTCATGGGTTTGTCATTAAAGCGTCATTTATTATAATAGACAGAAACACCATGCGGTTTTTACAAAAAACAAAATAACTGTTAGAATGTGCCAGAACACACAAAAAAATGGTTAGGAGGGGGTTAAAGTGCAGCTGGGTCCTTCAGGGGTGGTGTGTGCAGAGAGCAGGATCGAGAGAGAGAGGGGGGGGACAAGGCTCCTTCCAACCGACCAACACGATTTTCCAGTCGGGGCATCGCCACAGTTTCAGCCCTGAATGATCTTTGGGAGGGGGCTCGCACCGCGCAGTGTCGGGTCACTGACAGACAATGTGATATTGTACACAATGGAGCCATGAAATGCTCGATTAGAAATGTGTACATTTGTTCACGCTTCCCAGGTTTTTTGGCTTTCCAACAGGTACATTGTTGCATATATCCAATGGGACCGCACACGAGTCTTCCATGGTGAGCCTCAGCCTGGCAAACTTGCGACTAGACCATTTGGTCTGTATTAAGCAGGCTTGAAAAGTGTCAAAAAAAAGCATCAATGAAATGAAGTTATCAAATCACAGCGCGGTGGAATGGAGGCCCATGTCTTAACGGGGCGCTGATTGGCCTGCCTCATATTCTAACGCTACGCCCGTTATGCAAATATCATTGCGATTAAAAAAAAATCACTTCAGTGTCTGCAGAGAGAATATTGCCGTGGTTCTCTAGGCAAGCACGGGTAGAGTTTCCCCACTAACATGCTATCAGCAGCTCCCTTCATACAAACGCCAATGAAAAGGCTGCACACACACAAAATAGTAGTCAAATGGAGTGAACCATTCATAGAAACATTGCGACGTGGTGCGAGCCCCCATCGATGGTGGCAAATGACTGTTGGACATGTTTAGAGAGGACACACCACCTTCCCGTGATGAAAACATGACACAGTTGGTACCGGGATAGTAGCAAAAAAAAGAAGAAAAAAGGGGGATTTGATTGTGTTTGGATTAAATACCGTCAAGAGTTGCATAGAGGCAGACTGTGAAGGGAACTACTGTACAGAGGAAGAAGTGATGGAGCACAATGATTCAAGCCCGATTCAAGCTAATCTCAGATGTATTCATCCTTTGAATAAAATAAGTGTTCAGCTTGTAGGGAGTGACTGACCCACATTCAACCCAAACAGAAAGTAAAAGTGGCCGTGTTGAAAACCATTATAGTATCTGTCTTACTGTACAGTATTTAGGCAAAGACTTTTCTAATAGCTAGTATTAGAAGCCAATCACACACAGAACAGCGTGGAAATTCCTTAGGAATATCTTACGAGACGTTAGATGGCACCACTGGACCGGAGTCCAGTTGACGGAGTAACAGAAGTTCCGTAGTGCGGACAGTGGGCGCGAGCGCACGAGTACTGCAGAAAGGCACGTGCTGCGTCTGAAATGGAGCACTAAATTTAGTGTACCAAGGTTGCCGGTCAAATTCCAGTGTACTGAAAAGTAGCCCGGATCATGCCCTAGGCCACGTCCAGAATCCCAGTGCGCGCCCGATGAGACAACTGGCTACACTGTAGCGGAAATGGAATGACGTTGATGTGTTTTCTTAGTTTTTATCTTTATTGACTCGCCAATATAACACACACGTGAAAGTGACGGAACAGTCGAGAAGGCAGCTGCTTCCATATAAGATCTAAGCTGTTATAACGTGCTGTACGGTGTTATGTACCTACATCTGTGGAATTGCTGCTTAGCTTAAGAATGGATTACTAGTTACCACTTAAGCTTTTACATCTTTGGATTTTTACCAACTTAAATAATCGACCAATCGCAAAAATTCTTGCCTACGTCATTTGTGGTGCGTGCAAAACGGAGGGGTTTGTTTTGAGACAGCACTAAACCGCGACAGTAGTGCACTACAAATCAGTGCAGTGAAATTTAGTGCACTGCCCCAAGTGCGCCATTTCAGACACAGCAATGGCCTTAGCTTTTAATTTTTTCTAATTTTTTTCTAAATTTCTTGTGGGACCCTGGCCATAAAAAGTCTATGGCTCCATTTCCCCCTGCGGTGCGTCCATGTACTCCACCAAACTGGCCCAAAACCTCCTCCCATCCTGCTGAACCGGTATCCAAACTCCCCCCTCACACCAGCAAGGAGGCAACCTCAGGTAATTGAAACCAACAGTGGAAAGCATGCACTTGGTTTAAGGCTATACTCCCGATAGAGGGCTGGGGTGATGTGGGGAGGGAGGGGGGCGGGGAAGGAAGTAGTGAGATGCGCTCCATGGGACAACTTGGTCCTCAAGTACAGCGAGTTTGGAGTCGGCAATCAGGCGAGGCTATGCGACAGAGCGGAATAATTTTTTTAAGGGGGTGTACTTAGAATGCACATTACTCACATAGTTCACATACATATGCACGCATACAGGTGTGGTGCTAGACACGTATTCACAGATGGTACAGTACACAGACACAGTCCGAAAAGTAACACCAGGAAGTGCAATGAGGAAGTGTTTTCATGCCGGGAGTTTAAGAAGACTTAAGAATCTTGATTCATTTTGCCTTTCAATATAACTTTTTTTCGGACTCATTTGCTTTTAGGAGTGTATGTTTTATACTAGAAAATTGAACAGCAGAAAAAAAATGCAGTTTGCTGTATAAGAGTGATCTTCATGCAAAATGCACTGAAGTTTGAAGGTACAAATATTCTGTACACATCGAAAACATGACAGCTTATTGCAGTTTTAGATACATTGGTGTACAAAATGCTAGTTTTGTAATGCTTTTATGATCTATATGCACCTGGGTCTGACAGAAATGCAATTTAATCTGAGCTGCATGGCAACAGGCAGTGCACGTGACAATACATTGACTGACTGTTTACAAGGCACCCTTTGAGACGCTTGTATTGATGCATTTTAAGATTTCCCCTGGGGCATCCAGCAAAAGCGACAAGCTTCGCGAATAGAGCCAGAGAGCGAGAGCAAGAGCAACTTGAGAATTCTAAAAAGATAAACATGAGGTCTATGGGGGATTTGTCTTGAATCCTGAAGTAAAAGGTCAGACTGAAGCAAACCTCACTGATATCTAAAGAGTTGGATGGAGTGAAGATCATAGAATTATAAATGATTGGAGCCGTGAGGACTCCAGATGAACACAGCAAGACTTAACAGCTATCAACAGATGATCCATTGTGAACAGGCTGTACATGTCATGTTTTCTACCATTCTGACCACATTCCAACTTGGGTCAAAATGTATTCCTGTACCATTAGACAAGCTTTTAAATGTCTTCTTTCTCTTTGGCCTTCGGAAAAAGGCTCGTTTCAGTGCATCCGTTTATGATTCCTTTCCTCACGTCCACGTCTTTTACTCATTTTATAGTCTATTCCCCAGATGTCCCATGTTCTTATCTCCATAGTTCATGTCTTTTGAGATGTCTGTGCAGTACGTTGGGTTTGGTAAAAACGTATGAAAGATTTATGTGAAAATGGTTGGCGCGTAAAGGGTTAAATACAGACGGCCACACACGAGTTTGCGAGAAGGTTTCTTTGGGGGAAACACTCTTAAACTGCAACTGTTTAACGCCCTAATGGATTTGAATTTAATGGAGATTGATTGTATGATTGATGTAGATTAAAAGTATGTCCAATCTGGGCACAAGATTAAGATCAAGTAAATATGAATTAACCGATAAAGAGAATGAAGTTAACAAATATGTTAACATGCGTTATTTAAAATTGTGTAAATGTAGCAATTTTAGCTTTCAGTCAAACCTGGCTACTAATGGAAAAGTCCTGTCCTGTTTTCTAGTCAATATGGATCTTTCCAATAGGGCTGTTGCACTGTGATGTCACGGCTTGGCGGTGGCAGACATTATGGTGGTATCATCTCGGTCAACGGGCAGCGAGCGATATTTGCAGAACATTGTCCGTTTACATCTTCTATTATTGATGTATCCATGGTAACACGCTATCAATCACCAGCAGATGGCAGACCGTGTATGTCCATTGTTTTTGCCCCGATATAATGGACGTGAAGTATACCACTAAACCGTACGTAAACGTGCTGCCCAGTAGCTCAGTTGGTTAGGCAGAGCGCTGGAAAGCACACATATGCCTCAATGGGGCGGCGAGTCGGTGGTTCGAATCTCGCCACCGATGTATTTCCCGCATGTCTGCCCCCATCTTCACCCGTTTCCGCTAACCCTAATAAATAAAGCTTGAAAAAAAAAAAAAAAAAACAAAAAAAAACAACGTACGTATACTTATACTTCACCGTACACGATACCACCAAAATGTCCGCCAAGCCGTAGTGAGGTGTTACCTTTCAGACTTCAAAAACACACATACAGAGAGTGAGGGGAGCCAACTACCACCAGCAGAGTGTGGGGAACAAGCGTTTCCTGTCATTCACCGTGACCTGGTTAGCATGAGAGGCTGGGTGGGTGGGGG
>OMKY01214451.1:5369-18126 GCA_900302395.1 Bregmaceros cantori | reverse complement strand
TGTTTAGGTAGCTCAGAGAGCTTGGATATTACCGGTAGTCTTAAACAAGGTTGCACTTCAAGGTTGTCATCTTTAACTTTTAACATCTGTCCCAGATTTATATATGTTGTATATGAAGAGTTCAGATGCAAAAGCTACTAAACAGCATTTTTGTGAAAACTGAATTAATTATATTGTGTGACTCTTGTCTAAATCTAGAATATGTAGATTCAATGTTTTTGTGAAAAAAATAAGTAAAGCCCTAAAATATCTAAACTATACAAAAAATATCAAAATCTATACAAAGGCCTGATGAAAAATTGCCTTTTTCTTAAAAAGTGGTCAAGTGGAGTTAGGTGGTTTGGCTGGACCTCAAATGTTTAAATTGAAATTACTTTTTAAAAATACTTTTTGGGACATTGGAACGGTCATAGAGAAGACATGGCAGAGAAATGTGTTCAGCAACAGATGAAAATCCCACTCTAAGGGAATTCTGGGTAATTGAGTCCGCCCGGCAGTGGTGATTACTCCTTGCATAGTTTGAAGTGACAGAAATTTGGCAGCGCCTCAAATCCAAACCGGTTCTATCAAGTTGTCGGCTGTGTTGGCTCAGGATGCAGGAAAACAACACCCCGCGGATTATAGACGTCGGTCAGGAGACCAAACGTTCCCGAGTATAAAATGTCGTTTAAGGGCGGATACGGGAGGATGGTCGCGGGGGATTTCGACTCTCATGCAATACATGGAACCCACCCTTCGAGCGACACTCACACTACGACAGCTACCCCTACCCATACTGCTACTAATACGGCTACTACGCATACCGCAACCCAGAGACATTGTGGTGACGTAAGTTACAAAAAGGTTTGGAAAGGGATTACTTTTAATGTTCAAGTTCAAGTCAAGAAGTTCATTTAACAAGTCCATAGGAAAAGGTTTTGATTCATACTCAACATATACAGGCTTACATAAATGTAGACAGCCTAACTCAGAGCCATAACATAGGACAGAACAGTGCATATATCTATATCTCCTGCCTGATGGGAGAGACTGAAGAGGTGGCGAGTGGGATGGGAGTTGTCTGCAATCATTTCTTTAAGCCTTCACAATTATTCTAGTTTGAAAGAACGGTGAAATGTGGGAAGGTTGTATCCAATGACTCTGGATGCACGCCGTACCACTCCTTCCCACTAAGTCCTTCCAAGACGTTTCCTTAACAGTTGTGTTACCGAACCAGACAAGCATAGAGAAGGTCAGATCGGTGACGCTGTGTTGTTCTGACCCACCGGCAATTCAGACGTTGATTTATTTATTAATTATTTTGTTAGGGTTAGATTAGGGGTTAGCTTTAGGGATGAGCGTTAGGGTTTTGGAGGGACCCTAACAAAATAAATGGATTGTTTTTTGGATTCACACTTTACATCTTTCTGTCGGTAGAGAGGAGTGTCGGAGGGGTAGCCTGTCAGAAACACTTTCAATTAGTGATGTCAGTAACTAAGTTACAGTAACTAAATTACTTTCAATTAGTGATGTCAGTAACTAAGTTACAGTAACTAAATTACTTTGATTTTGCCCCCCCCCCCTTTTTTTACAGTAACTAGTAAATTAGTAATGCAACACATTACTTTTTCCAAAGCAGTAATCAGGTTAAAGTTACTTTCCCAAATCACTTTATTTACGTTACTATAATAACCTTACATGAAGCTCCAAATTTGCCTTAACACTAAAAATAAAACAATAAATAAAAAATCAAAATATTGCGTGCATTTTTAGCACATTATGTGTGTGAAGTTTACAATGTTTAAAGCCTATTTCAAATGAAGTGAACATTGGCGAAAATATGTGTTTTCTTTTAAAATAAATGTATTTAATCTAATTTACTTAGAGGAGTAGTCAGTAGTCAGATTTTTAGAAGTAACTGTGGCAACAGTTACTTTATAGAAGAAAACGGTAATCCAAAAGTAATCCAATATTAGACTACTTTTGGGGCTACAGAGTTGGATGCCTTGGTTTATTCTGGGTTATAATTACATTAATGGCTAGCGTAAAGGTTATGGTAATCCAAACAAATCCCTATAATACAAATACTAAATGTATTTGACTTGTTATAGCCTGAAACTAAACTGACTTGGATAATATATATATATATCCGTTCTCGTCTCATAGGGGTTTCAATGCATAAAGTGCACAACTGCTTTTGGAGCACAGAGCAAGGCAGCTCCAGACGCCTGTGAGACTTCATTTTCAGGTGTCTATGGGAAGATGGTGGCAGCTGGCTGCGATTCCCTGATCAGCGGAGATGAGACTCCACACCTCCCTGAGGAAGTAGGCACTTTCTGGCCACTATGCCTATATCTTCCATCCTATAGGGTGGATTTCCGTAATGTGGGCCGCTGCCTAATGTGGGCCACTGCCTAATGGGACACCTAAACTCCAGTGACTTTGGCTCCTCCTTCATTCCTTCATTTCATCCTCCTACATTTCAGTGAAACCATGTTAAAAGCAAACTATGCTAATGTGTCTAGCATTAAGTTCAACACTACATTACACTGTCCCACCATCGGCAACTAACTGTCCCACGTTAGGGAGATGCAAAAAAGGGCCCACATTAGGGCAATCCACCCTACATTTTCTGTGGTCCTTTAAAGTTGACCTAGACTACGTTTAACCTTTGACATCATTCTGAGGTTGTAGGTAAGACTGTGTTCTAGGGCTGTTATTCAATTAAGAATGCAAAAAAACTGCTGACAATAACAATGATTGAATTCCTTGCTGCTCAATCGATTACCGCATTAGTTGTCGATTAATTTAATAACAGATTAGTCAATAGATTAAACGACAGCAGCCCCACTGGGTTCCTATTTGTGTACTTGTGCAAAGTGCAAGCCGCTTTATGTGCAAATTTCCACTTCCCGCCAATATCACCAGCTTCACTAAAAGTAAACTCATCACATCAATTGTGAAGTTGAAGCCCTCACAATACATCCTGCAACCACCATTTTGATACCTTTGCCCAAGTGGCCCCGCCCCTTCGGCTACGCAGTCAGAACAGCGTCCAAGTAGAGCATGAAGTGTCCATTGTCATATATTTAACATTTTTATTCACAAAGTGCTCTCCTATTCAACATGCGTGCACAAATTCACACCCCACTAGCATGCTCTGTTCTCTTTATCTACCTGTAGTTACTTGATATATAGATCAATACATATTTATGAATCTACTTGATTCTGCTGAATCTACCCTAGAGCATTGACACACCGAATATGTGAGAAATCCATTCATCTGTTCAAGACCTTTAGCATTAACACGAGCGATCTGTCGCCCCCTCCGCAGCACACGCAAAGCCATTTCATCCCTGACCCGCTTTTTGGGGATACAACAACAAAGACAATTATAAGAATACTACTATTATTACTAATACTACAAACACTAATAACATATACCACATATATAACATATAACATAGACATTTTTAAAATAGAACATGTCGTTAACATATTTCTTCCAAGGAACCAGAGATGTTTGATATGTTTAGATAGAACGCAAATTGCCAGACATTGGCTGGCATTAAATGTAAAAAAAAAAGTTGAATCCATTAAAACAGAACTCTTGCGTAGGCCTTGGTCTGCACTCTCTGTCTTCTAGACGTTGTTTCTCGTAGTGTTTCTTCCATTTTCTTCTCAAAACTCCACAGACGCCAAAGTCGGGCTGTGTTGTTGTTGACAGTCAAGAGCCTGCATGAAGTTAGCAAGACGTTAGCATGATGCAATCTACCCGCGGCAAACATTCCCGCCTTAGAGAATTGAAACATGAGCTTCAGTCTCCTGCTGTGTAGATTTCAGCCCAGTTAAGGGCTGCTAGGTGGGAAAGAGTCATCTGTGTTGTGTATTTTATATTTATTATTATAATCATGCTATGGTACCCAAAATAGAGATATGCAAGTAAAAATTCATTTTTGTTTCAGCCACTTACAAAGTCAGGCTAGGGCTAGGGCCCTTGAACTGCGATGTCACGGTTTCGCGGCAGCAGACATTTTAGTGGTATTATCGCCATCAAAGAACAGACAGAGAGCGATATTTGCCTAACATTGTGCATCTAAAGGTCTTTGATTATTGATTCATCCACGGAAAAATGCTAGCACCAGTAGATGGCAGTCAAACTACGTCCACTGTATTTGCCCTGTACAATGGACGTGAAGTGGTAAGGTATACCACTTAACCGTACGTATACATATACCCCACCGTAGGTGATGCCACCAAAATGTCACCAAATGTCGTGCAACAACCCTATTAGCCACCTCTACCTCGAGGGAACAAGACCCTATGGACAGCTAAACAAGACTGCTAACAGATTCAACAAATTCATTTGATCTGACTAAATCTAATCAGATTTAGGAGCAGTGGCAGAGTAGAGCATGCGCCCCGGATCATAGGTCGAGCAGTGCCATGGGTTCTAATCCCCCCGGCTTTTTCTGCAATGTCCCCCCCCTTCCCCCCATCCCCGACTCTTCATCCCAGTTTCTGATTTAATCCTGTCACGATCTCTATCAATAAAGAATAAAAAAACGACGCATGCGGCCAAAAAATAACTTATAAATAAATGACGTAAACGGGGACTAGTAGGGTGGATAAAAATGCTACACAACCTGAACAGAGCTACAAACATCTGCAACAAACAAACAAACAAACAAACAAACAAACAAACAAACAAAGATACGAAAGTTGAAAAGCAAAGCCGTATGCGCACGGAGAGAAGGACAACGGCGCGGCTTTGTGAGGTATTAAATATTGATTGACTCGTAGAAAATAGCAGGACAAGTGTGTGTCATAACAGAACACACAGGTTTTTTCATGAAAGCCTTCCACCAGTGGACGTGTTCATTGACCTCTCTGCAAGTACGTCCAGAATTTTCTCGCTTTTCATCTCTCTCTTTCTGAACAGTACTTTCTAAGGTATGTGTAATATATGCATGTCCAAGAGCTGTAAGGGTCGGTAATGGAGTTAATAATGGCTCTTTTTGGGGCTAGCGCAACGGGGGCAAGAGCGGGGTCCGAGCTGTAGACCGAAGGTTCTATAGACCTAATGTTCACAAAGCCGAGCACTGCCGCCACTCACAAATCCTGAGTCGCTGACCTCTCTCCACTCACTGTCTCCACTCACTGGTTAGCGGTTAGGGGTTAGGGTTAGAAACTTTGGTCCAAAGCACCTCCGAGATTTTCCCGTTAAGGAAGCTGCTCAACCCCAGCCCCATACATACTCGTGTTGCTGTGGCTTAAATCGCACCACACCTCGCGCCATGAGGTTGCTTCCCCTCAGTCATATACTGCACGTCTGCTCGCCCCCGCTCTCTCATCCCTTTTTCACACAAACACTGTCAATACAATGAGAAGAATTTAAAATGAACTGTCCCAGATTTGGTGTGTTAATGCTCTAGGGTAGGTTCATGAACCTGTCAGAACACCCGGTCAGAAGTTATCAACCAATTCGGCCATCTTGAATGCAGCCACCTTGGAACCGTCGGCCTGTAAAATCTATTGAAATTCATAAAGCTACCCTAGAGCATTAACACACTGGGAATCTGGGACACCAAATCTGTTAACACAAAGGGATATAATAAAGTAGTTAGTAATCTAACTTATTAGTTAGTTATTTTTAAGAGTAGTCAGTAATCAGGAGTTGGATTACGTTTTACAAGTAACACTGTTCATGATAAAGTAGTTAGTAATCTAACTTATTAGTTAGTTATTTTTAAGAGTAGTCAATAATCAGGAGTTGGATTACGTTTTACAAGTAACACTGTTCATGATAAAGTAGTTAGTAATCTAACTTATTAGTTAGTTATTTTTAAGAGTAGTCAGTAATCAGGAGTTGGATTACGTTTTACAAGTAACACTGTTCATGATAAAGTAGTTAGTAATCTAACTTATTAGTTAGTTCTTTTTAAGAGTAGTCAGTAATCAGGAGTTGGATTACATTTTACAAGTAACACTGTTCATGATAAAGTAGTTAGTAATCTAACTTATTAGTTAGTTATTTTTAAGAGTAGTCAGTAATCAGGAGTTGGATTACATTTTACAAGTAACACTGTTCATACCTTGCATGGCAGATATCGTTTTCTGGTGGTTATGGGAAGATGGTGGCGAGGGGCTTTGATTCCAGTGCTACCGAAGCCAATTCGGACGTCCAGCAACTCTGCGACCAAGTAAGTGGATTCGGAAGCAAAATCCACAGCACATGTGCACTGTCAGTCGTCCTATACAACCTTGAATGTTTTAACTTGACCACAACGTTGAGTAACACTATTGGAAAAGCATTGCATCATGTGATGGATGAGAAATCTTTGCCTCAGAGATCACCCATAAATGAAAGAAAACTATGCAGACGTTTCTCAAACCAATAATGACCATTATCAAAAGCTGAACCAGAAAACTCTCTATTTCATTATCTCCGTTTGAAGCAGAATGTGCACCATCCTGCAGAGGCACTGATCCAGTGTTGTTCTGTTCAGGGTCGGTAGGTTGAGTCCTGATCATTTGCTAGCCTGGCAAGCTAGATCCAACGGATCGTCCACACATTGCTCGCGCTGGGATGGCCCGCTGGGTCTGGACCAACCAGGCAGACAAATCAGATCGTCGCCCAAATTCGGGCAGTCCAGTCAGCACCCCGTTAAGGTGGGCCTTGTTTGAATCGAGACGTGATGACCATTTGATGACTTCATTTGATTGACACTTTTTTCTAACCTGTTTAATCCAGACCAAATGATCGTTCTAGTCGCGTGTGGCACATTGACTATTTATGTGTTCTGGCTTGCAAGGCTAAGCATTTGCGCCATTGTTTGGGTTGTCTGCCTCCTCCGTTTTAGTTGTTACCTTCAATTAATCCCTCTGATTTTGTCAAGCTGGTATGGCATTTCATATGAAAATTGAGTATTTTCCATGTTATTGACAGGGTTTGTGTGAAGGGAGGGTGAGAGAGCGGGAAAGCAGACCTGCAGGATACTTATGCCGGCGACAGCTGCGTGCACTGCGAGTCTAAGCCACAGGCACAAGAGTACGGACTGCGCCACAGAGACTGCTCTGGGTTCCTGCCATTGTTGGCTTGAGTGACTTCTTTTATTTCTACGTAATCTCTGAGTTTGTCATTCATCACATGGTGTGGTTTAAAACCAGGGCTTTGGACCAATATTTTTTCCCCAAGCGTTTTGTTCCGAACAGAAACAGAATTATAATGTTTCTGGTTATGTGTTTCACCAATAAATTGATGTTCCTGAACCGGTTAGAACAAAAAAATATTGTTTCGTTTCTGTCACCTGTTTAATGCTATGTAATATATGTTACGGCGAACCCACAGCGACTCGCTATAGAGGCCCGCTGGTAGCGCTCTACAGCCGAGGTCTCGTTGCGTGTCGGGGCGAACCCACAACAACGCGTTGCAGAGAGTCCCACAACGATTCCTACTTCACATTCCTACTACTGCTTCACTCGTAGATTTTCTAAATACTCTTGTTTTATTTTCGAAGTTATCCCAAAGTGCACTCCTTTGAGGAATAAAATAAAACCGGTATTAAGCGGTTACCGTTATTTTTAAATAAGTGTTCCTGTTCCGGAACATAAAAAATAATAATGTTTCCGGTTTTGTTTCTGTTCCCTGGAAAATACTAAAAGTTTCCGGTTTTCGTTCCTTGAACCGGTTCAAAGCCCTGTTTAAAACTACAACAAAACCAAACCACCTTGAATGTTCTTCGACATATTAATAAGCGTGAGTTTGAAATGTGTGCTTTGTCACTAATTACGCGTTGATGAATTTGTGGCTCGGTAGGAGTGTGATTATGAAATTCGGGCCCTGCTGAATTACTAATTGAAAAAAAAAACGTTCTGGAATATTATTAATGTCTGTCTGTGTGTGTTATTGTCTCCCAGTTGAAGCCCCAAGTCGAGCTAATGGCAAAAAGGACGTTTGAGATGTTTGTCGCCAACACATTCACCCGCCAGGTGGTGGCAGCAACTAATTATATCGTCAAGGTACGCAACAGGGACGCTACATATCTCAGCTGTACAAATACTGAGTTTGATTGGGTTTCATTGGACACAGGGAATGTTGGGACTTTTATTTGAAGGTCCACCAAATATTCTCCAACACTAAAGCTCATAAAGTAAAGAAGAGGGTGTTAGTGGAATGTAACTTGTACTAGTCACGCCTCCATTATCCTGATTGGCTACAAGCTGTGACATCATCAGATGTCCCCTCCCATTGGCTATAAATCAGTGATACTTCCTGAAATGCTCTAGATTCATCTCTTGTGATTGTCGCTAAAGAAAAAATATACAACTGATTAGTCAACTAACTGTGTTTTATAATGAGTTCAATAACTCTGCTAGTCTGGGCAAATGAAACTGTAATCTAGATTACATATTGTGTTAAGACGAGTACTTTTGAATGGATCGATGGATTTGTCCCAGATTCGGTGTGTTAATGCGCTGGGGTTCGTTCATGAAGTAATTTGATTTTGGACATTCAAGAGGGCTGAATTCAAGATGGCCGCATTTTTGTTTGGTCCATAACTTCTGACCGGGTGCTCAGTTTTGTTTTCGCGAATATATAGCCTTTGCAGGCAGTATAATTGCATAGGCTTGTCTTAAAATGTAACTGTAATGTAAATACAGTTACTATTTTTTTCTAATGTGATTACCGTATTCCGATTACATGCAATCCATTACTACCCAACCCTGCGTATACATTACGTTGATGGTACTAAAAAAAAGTTACATGATAAATATTATATTTACCATTTTGGACTTCATACCATTGTACCACTCATCAATATTATATTGACACATTTTTAAGAAGCACTCCAAGAGGGCTGGAGCTTCTGCACATAGCTTTGTCCAGGGGTTGAATATCAGATGAGATATCGACTACACTGCCAGATAACAATGAATAAACATGGAGGTTGTTGTCTTCACCTATTTGGAATTCAATACGGAATGAGCCGGCTATGAGGAACAGTCTTATTAGCACAGGATTTTATTTTATTTTTTTTCATTTTGTCAACAAAAGTTATTGACCTCGAGCCCGGTCACCCAGTAGATTTAAGATTTAAGATACTTTATTTCGTCACACACACATATATGTACGGTGAAATTCTTCATCCACATTTAACCCATCTCTGAGGAGTGGTGGGCAGCCGTGGTGCATCGCCCGGGGGCCAACTCCAGATTATGAGCCAGTACCTTGGCCAGGGGCCTTGACTGGAGCAGGTTAATTAGAACACTGGTTTTTTGGTGGTGAGGGAAACCCATGCAGACACGGGGAGAACATGAAAACTCCGCACAGAATGGACCTGTCCGGATTGGGATTCCAACGCAGGACCTTCTAGCTGTGAGGCAGCCATGCTAACCACTGCGCTGCCTAAAATGAGTGCCTTACATGAGTTTATGCACCAAAATAAGAATGCTAGCATTTTGTCAGGCCTTTAGTAAACACACTTCTGTTGTCGGCATTGCAGCCTGTGTAAAGTCATCATAGTCGACCGTAGTGGCTGAATTTGTCACACAAAACGCACAGTTTCAAAACCCGCTTAATGCAGCCCACACTATGACCAGTTAACAATTATCCACCACACTTCAAAAACACACAAAAAATTGTGTGGTGAGGTTTTTAATATGACTTAAATTCACCGATGTGGTCACATGTTCTTCTGGACCAATAGAATGGCTGCATTCACTCATAAGTCTGATGAAGACGAGTAAATGGAACAGGTTGCGGAGATTAGTTTAGTGGGGCACTAGATCATTTGGATGTGGAATGGCATCCCGCAAGTTCCCTCCAGAGATGGGCAGTACTGTACTTAAGTAGAATTGTCAAATGTCAAGTATCTGTATTTTTAGAAGTACTTTTTTCTGTGAGTACTTTTTACTTCTACTCACCTTACTTCCTTACTTACTTACTCCTTACTTCCCAAAACAGGGCTGTTAAATGTTTTCTTCAACGACATGGTAGGACTACATGTATAGCGTGAATGAGTCAGTAGGGGGCGGTACTCGGTAATGCACTGAGAACAAGAAGTTAAGTTGTTTTCATTTAGTCTCTGGGTGTGCCCCCTCAAAAAATATATATCGGCTGTAAAGTGTTAAGGAAAATTTAGGTTTTGTACTTTGTACTTCATACTTTCATTAAATTTTAGAGCATGTAATTTTTACTTTACTTGAGTATATATTTGGATCAGTACCTTGTAGTCTTACTCGAGTTGTTGTTTTTACAAATGTATTTTACACTTACTCAAGTAAGAAATCCCGGTACTCTTGCCATCTCTGGTTACCACCATCATTTTTTAAAATAATGCAGTAGGCATGTGCTCCCACTGAACAGACAAGTTCAAAAATAAGTCAGAACACAGTGAAGTGACTTAGCCCGAGAAGTCCTATTCAAGATTTAAAAATATGTTTTTTTTCCACAACATGCGTCATTTCCTCATTTTTCTAACAGCTTTAGTGTGAAAGGGAGAAGAAAGAGCGTGTTGGGAAGCAATCTGACAGCGCTGCATGTGCTGTGAACTAAGCCACATGCACAAGACTATGCATTGGGCATAGTTTTGGCGCAGTCTAACCGACTGCGCCACAGAGCCAGCCCCGAAGCGACTCCATTTTGACTTTTTCTATACATTTTAAATCTGAGTGCGTTGACCTTAATGGGTGATTATTAACATGCATCTGGCAGGTGGATGTCGGAGGAGAGGAGTTCGTCCACCTGCATTTCTTGGTCCCGTCAGAGAGCAGTGGGGCACCGATGCATCTGACCAACGTCCATCCCAACAAAACACTCCACGACCCACTACTGTAGCTATCCAGACTGTCGTTATCCAGACTTTGTGCTACTCCCAGGTTTCACACACTCATGGACAAAAAAGAAACCATGGAATTCTTAGAAATCAATTTTCCAGGTAGGGGTGTCACTAGCAGGGCCCCGAACCGGTTCAAGAAATGAGAACCGAAAACGAACAGAATTTTACGGAATTTTATGGGGAGCGGAAACATAAGCGAAAAAAGATTTCTTCAACTACTCCGGAACAGAAACGGAACATTATGAAATCCAGAAAACCAGTTAACAACGTTTTTTTTTTTTTTCATTCTATATTTTTAACATATCCTACGTCACGTACGTTTAACATATCCTATTTCTGGTTGTGCATCAATTCAACTTTCACTGTCAGTCGTCAAACCCCATGCATCTGGGGCTCTATCTTGTGGACAGACAGAAGCAAATGTAATGGCATTAATACAGTTGCACTGAAGTGTGAAAGTCCACCAAATATATTTTGTATAAACTATATCTAAAAACTATATCTAAAGAACTTTAAGAACGAACAAAATGTTGGCATTCCGAACCGGTTCAGGACCGGTATTTTGGTGGCAATACGGTACTAAGAACGAAAACGCTAAACATAGGCCTGCCTGAACCATTCGGAACGGAATGTTTTAAAAACAATTCCGTTTTCAAGCCCTGGTCACTAAACCCAATGTTATTAATGGCCACAGTTGGGGACACCGATAATTAATGCAAGCACACACAAGGAAACATTAAATAAACACTTGTTTGTTATTTAAAAGCAAAGTCTCATAAAGGCTGTTACTGAATCCGAAATGACGTTATGGTATAGGCTACTACAAGCTGGATTTTGTAGATGACTTAAATTCTTAGGTGCTAGTCTAAAGAATATATATGGTTTTTTTTTAAATTATGAAACAATGCATTCTGTAGATTTTCTGCCAGAAATAGTCTAATGACTGAAATTAGTTGTGTGAAATACCTCAACCTAAAACCAGAGATACGACCAAGTCCCTCATTCAAGTTTCAAGTCTTCTTGAGCAGTCAAGTCCCAAGTCAACTCCAAGTCAAATCATCATTAACATGCTGTAATTTTAGCTCCAGAATCTGATTTTTAATAAAGTCAAAGGCAAGCAAAAGTTTTGCTTTTATAATAGCATTGTTTGCTTTTTTTTTTACTACTTTATTAAAAACAGATTCTGGAGCTAAAATTACAACATGTTAGTGATGACTTGACTTGGAGTTGACTTGGGACTTGACATGACTTGCCCAAGAAGACTTGAAACTTGAACAAAGGACTTGGTCAGATCTCCTAAAACTAATGATGGGGGCTGGCCCCGTAGCGAGCCAGCTTCATACATAGTCTTGTGGCTGTGGCTTAGTAGATCATGTTCTGTCCCCACATTCTGTTCTGAGCCCTTCGCACTGCCTGCACATAAGTGAGGCCTGTCCACTGGCAGATGGGGTGTTTGCCCTCTTCCCACCGAGCCTTCGATCCAGTAGAAATCTCTGGAAATTTCCTTCCTCACCATGTGACCAAAGAATTTCAAACATTTGGTTTAGATAATATGAAGGAGGCAGATCTTTGTGTTTACTCTTTCTTTTTTGTTGTTTTTTGAAACTTTTTGTGTCCAGATCACACTTCACGGTCATGTACTGCATGTCCGCTTGTCCCCGCTATATCATTCTTCTTTCACACTGCGCTGTCAGTAAGGGGGTCAGTCAATGAGGGGAAAAAACATAAAGCGAACGACAACATCAACCTGAAGGTCATCGATACCTTGCTGCAGCAAATAGCTTTGTGCCAGCGACGACAAGTCACAAATTGTATTGAAGTAATGGAAGTTTGGTAAAGCTGTTCGCTGCAATAAGTTGTGGGTTCTCTGGTCAGCTTCAATGGCCATCTTAAAACCATTTTTTAATGGTGTTTCCCAGATAAATAGTTCCTTTCCT
>OMKY01214448.1:0-10701 GCA_900302395.1 Bregmaceros cantori | reverse complement strand
GGGGGTGCAAGTGTGCCTTGCTGTGCTAACCAGACTGGCTTACTGGTACGTTTACTGGGATATCTTACTGCATGGTTTTGGGATTAAGGGATTTCATCCATTCTTGTGGAAGATGCACTTGAAATATTTGATGAAAAATGTGGTATTCCTTACTGGCGAAGGTACTTTTCTAATGGGTCCTTTTTTCTGTTTTGTTATCCTTGGGCACAGCTAAATATTGAAGGTCGGCTTTTACCACTGACTGTCTGAATAGTTTTTTGCAGTACAAATATTTTTAATTCTTGGATTCTCTGCCTATAAAAGGGACTCCATTTTTGAGGGTTTTTTTAATACAGAATTGTTAATCTGTATATCCTATTGTGCACAGTGCTTTTATATAATCTTGATTAATGCAATATATATTTTGGCCTTTTCTCTTGATAGTCTCAACTCAAACATACTTAGTATAAAAGAAATAACCATGCAGCAACAGATAGCTAATATGTTGCTATTGTCGTTAGTGTTGTAGATTTCAATTAACCATTCTTTCGTTATTGCTCCACTCGTTTATCCACTCGTGCATTTAGGAATTCCGTGTTTGGACCAAAGAATGTCAGAACCAGTGTGTTATCTATAATCTCCCCATCACCATAACCAACGGAATTACTATCATGTTCATATGAATATATTTGAATATGAACATGATTTTTTGAGCGTGATGAGGAAATGTAAAGACGTTTGTTGAATTGATAATACAATCGATCACGTCTGTGAGCAGTGTCGCCTTTAAGCTTACAGTAACCATGTGAAGCATGACTCGAGAAACGGTCAGCATTTCAACTGGAAAAGTGGCGTTTTACTGACACCTGCTGGTGGCGACCCTGGAGTGCAGCCCCTGTTTTCATGCGCGCCTGTTTTTGGAACGTGTATTTCCAAACACGTTTAATAATGGCACTTATACATGAAACCACTTGTGCTGTCCGGAGCTGAATGTAACCTAACTTTCCTCCCCTATGAATGTATCATATTTGCATAGGAGAGCCTGACCAATTATTCTGAGCCAATTCTGATATCCATTGTACAAAATATATTGAACAAATATGTCAGGCAAGCACCTCCGCCCCCGATACCATTTTTCCATTTATGCTCAGTTATGCTCAATGCCCTTAACCCACTTAGATAACAGACAATATGTGCGGCATAAATACATGATTAATATGCACTTTTCGTAAATATGTGCTTTCACATGTGGAGCACACAATTTTCTCGCCATGCAATGATTACGCAGACACCGTTCAACATCAGGGATATGTTACCAATACCATTCGCCTAGCCTGGGATTGCCCGATGAATGTACACACTCGCCGCAGCCTGGGATCTGCGCATGCATGCTTCGGTTGAGGTCCGGTTAGGGTGGGCTGTATTGGGTACATGATGCTACGAGAGGGTGCACTCTTCCTTGCTTGGGCTTAATGACTGGGAAATTTTCCGTATTTTTGTGAACACTTCTCTGTGGTTTCTGTTTTTGGCAACTCTATGGAAGTAACTAAGCTGGGTGCCAACTTGGCAGATTTTTCTGTTTGTATTACACAAAGCACTTGTTGTTAGAATCTACTTGTTGTTGGAATCTTTGGTCAATGGCCACACAGGCTCTGTGTGGTAGTCTAGAGATGTGTTCTGAAAAGTCCACCTTACTTACCATTGCCACATCTTACTATTTGATCAATCATTTATTGCTATGTTGTGTCACACCACATCTACTGCTCTGCAACTGGTTGGTCGTTGTTTGAACTGGCTTGATAGACTTGATGTCCTCCTTAGTCGTTGCAACCTGTGGATACCGGACTTGGTCTTGCTGAGCTATAGGTTGTACTTGGTACAATCCTAACAAGCTGAATGTACAACTGTATTCGCGGTTCAGTATCACTCTAAGCAATCTGAATGTATATTAGTAGCTAACTAGTCAGTCCGTCTTTGACTTTTTCATTTATTTAAGCCACAACGGTGATTGGGGTCATTTCAACGGTACACCGCTTCTTGGATTCTCTTCAAATTACCATCAAAGATTGTATTGTAACCAGGGCTTTGAACCAATATTTTTTCCCAAACGTTTTGTTCCGAACAGAAACAGAACTATAATGTTTCTGGTTTTGAGTTCCACCAATAAATTAACGTTCCTGAACCGGTTAGAACAAAAAAAATATTGTTCCCGGAACGGTTAATTTCGTTCCTGTTCAGATGTTTAATGCTATGTAATATATGTTGCGGCGAACCCACAGCGACTCGCTACAGAGGCCCGCTGGTAGCGCTCTACAGACGGGGTCTCGTTGCGTGTTGGGGCGAACCCACAACGATTCGTACTTCACTGCTGTGTCGTAGCTTTCATAAATACTCTTGTTTTATTTCTGAAGTTATCCCAAAGTGTTCCTGTTCCGGAACATAAGAAATAATAACGTTTCCGGTTTCTGTTCTCTGGAAAATACTAAAAGTTCCCGGTTTTCATTCCTTGAACCGGTTCAAAGCCCTGATTGTAATCCCTCCCCACCACAAGTCGACCATATTTGTGACCTTTTTAAGCAATGCGACATTGCTGTTGATGGGTTCAACAAAACATGTTGGAAGCACTTTTCTGAAATGAAGCTACAAAATAATTATTCATTATATTGTGGGTATGATTGTGGAGTTTATGGTAGGATTTAGTGATCTGTAGGGCTGCAACTAACGATTATTTTAATAATCGATTAGTTTCCGAGTATTGAAACGATTAATCGACTAATTGGTTACATTTTTTTTTCCTCTCGAAAATGCCCCAAAATATTCACAGCGACACAGAAACTCTTCTTGGCAACTTGAAATGTAGTCAATTTTGGTTCACGACAGCCAACAAATGTACAACAATTTAGTAAGGCGCTATATAAATTAAAGTTATTATTATTATTATTATTATTAGTTACAATTCACACACTGATTGCAATTCTTTTTTACGCGAATATTTTCATGGTTTTCTTATTCATAATTCATTCATAATAATAATGCAATCATCAATAATGCTCAATCACATTTTGGAAAAACTTGACAATCAAATGATTCAACTTCTTGACGGTTATTGCATTAGTTGTCGATTTAATTTCATCGATTAGTCATCATTTAATCGTTGCAGGCCTAATAATCTGGCATATGTAGTATATGCTAGGCCAATTAAAGCACCACCTTGAAATCAAACTCGTATTGAAATTATTGGCGACGTGACGTATATGTGCTTTGTAGTGCACTGTCTTAAAACAGCACAGCCACACCCTTTTAAACCAGTGAAAGGCTAGTTTTAATACAGTATGCACACATACTGTATTACAGTATGTGGCATTGCAGTAAAAAATATCATGATATGCTCATGATGTATTGTATCAGTAAACAATGAATTGATTAAAATATTAACCATTAAATCATTAACATCTCTATCCTGTAAATGGTCTATTTTACATTTCGAAACCCCAACTAAATTCATGATGAATGAAATTACCTACGGAGACCAAATGGCAACATGTTGGCTCTGGCGTTTTCTTTTTTTTTTTAAATCCCTTATCAGAATAAAGAATTTCATCACTTGAAATATATATTTTTACAATTTCTAATGTTGCAAACTGTGACCCTTTGGAGGAATCAAGTATAAAGACTTCACTCTTGGGCATGCAACCTATATATTTATACTTTTATAAATGTATAAATTCATGAGTTGTATTAAATAGATACATACAAATATCCAATTATAATTTACAACGCTAGCAGCAAAACCATTGACTCATCCTGTTGACGTACTAATCACTTACTACAAACTACAACATTGACATACAACATCGTATAACAAAATGGTCAGCCCAAGTCCCCACCTGCTTTACATGTCATCTCCACAAAATTTAGAAATGAGGGTTACAAAGACTTGATGCAAATTAGCAGTCAGCATTTTATGTACAACACATCTTGTGGACCTCTCAAATAGGGCTACAAGTTTGATTGATTCGTTTTAGTTTGTGCAGATTATGAAAACAATTAGTCAATTTAATGTATGTTCTTCAGAAAAATACCCAAACTATTCATGGCAAGCAATGACAAGAGATAAATCTTGTCAACTTGAAATATTGCCAAATTTGTTTTTTCTTAATCAGCAAATGTACCAATTACCATGAACAAAACAAGTAAGCGCTCTCTTCATATTCATGTTTTTCATAGATTATCTCCATTCAGTATTTCACATTTTCAGAAATTAATATCAAACTTGTGTGGACCAAAATAGGGGGCATTGTCAGCAGAAAACTGCTGACAATAACAGTGATTCAATTCTTTATCGATTATCCTTTATTAAATTAGTTACCGATTCATTTCATAATCGATTAATTTTTGCAGCCCTAATCCCAAACTTTTAGCACTCAACCTTTAAGCACTCACTCAGTGGATCAGGTTTTCTGGTGTAATTCCTACCTGCGTGCGTGTGTGTGTGTGTCTGTGTGTGTGTGTGAGTGAGAGACAACCACTATATGGGCTTGTTGTCATTTTGAAGGAGGGCGAGCTGTTCATTCCCCTACCAAACAAATTGCCCTTTGCCTCCAAACATCTCCTCACTCACCCAGAAGACCACTTTTACGTGTCTACACCCGGATCTGCCTCTTGGCATAACATGGCTTTCATACCCGTGTTTTTGTTCATGCTTAAATGTATTGTTGTTTTTTTACTTGGGGTAGATGCATGGTTGTCATTTGTCAGACCCTGGGGACTAGAACCAATGGAGACAACCGCTGACTTGTGTTGAGATGTTTGTTACCTCAGCCTTCGTCTACACACAAAAAAATTAAATAAATTATAATTGTATTTATTTTTTTCAATTATGCCGATCATCTTTCTACAGGCTGCAATATTATAATTTGCTAATATCCCTTGGTTGCTGCCCCTTTTTCAATGGAACAAATCTATATAGACTGTATAGAAGCTATGCTCAAAATATATATTTTTTAAATGTTTCACCACTAATAGGCCTGGCTTATTATTTGGATTATTCGTTTGTTTTTGGGAGGGAGGGTTTACAAATTTACTACGAACAAAACAAAACAATATCCAAATTAAATGTCAAACATTTCTTATCTACCTTATCGCGGGTTTCCCAGCTGTCTCTTAGGAACAAAAGTAAGCGCTCTCTGAAGCGCGCTCCAGCAGCTCTAACATACTAACATCGTATGTTAGTATACTAGCCCCCCTTCCACCCCGGAGCTGCTACTCCTCTGGGCTCCTGGACTTCCCACTTCACATATTAAGCACTGGCTGTCTCCATCCGTTCTTGGCCTCGGCAAATATTAATTTCAATGATAAATGGCAAACCTAACTACATGTAATCAAAATGTAAGTTGAAAATGTTTGTCTTTTCTTCAACACTAAAATTATAAGAAATGTGATTTAAAATTAACGCTGTGGTATACGACTAACTTGATGCATGATGTTAATACCTTAATGCAACTGATTACTGTATTAGAAGTTGTGATTAACACTCGGCACACCTTACTAACCCTGCAAAAAAAGTGTGTACTTAATTGTATGTATGTTTCACAATCAACAATAAAGGAAGTATCAACTTTTTACACATTTTGGGTTGGACTTAAAATTCTTGAACGAAAGAATGTGTGAAGGGCGTCTGATTGAAAGCGAGTACAAGGTTTAATTGAGGACCATACGGTATTATAAAAAGGATATTGATTCAAAAAATATCAAGAATATATATATAACATGGTCCACCTTGCTATCAAAAGAAAAGTAGGGCAACAATGGAGGATCTCATTTTCTGTTTCACAAAAATGCCTATGAATTCTCTAGATAAAGAATACAACTCCTAGATACAATTGCATGAGTTGTATCGTAATATAGTATTTATAAGAAATATACAATTCTTGATGACATATCAATTCAAAAATTAAATGACCGAGATGATTGTATACAGTGAAATGTGTGTTTAGCATCTTCCTTGAATCCTTTCTAATCTTCCTTGTAAATTTATTTAAGCGGCTATTTAAAAAAAAAAAAATCACACTCTGTTTTTATTTTTTATTCTTGGGAATCTATGAAAAAAACAATGTTTCATACCAGACAAAAATGTGTTAAATGTTAAATTTGTTGTCAAGTAGTTTTCACTGTTTCTCTCTGAAAACATTCAACACAGCCATACCTGACCCCTGCTACCTGAATGGCATATAACCTCTGCTCATAACGCCCTCCCCCTGACACTCCGCATATTTGCACAGCTCAGAGAATTGCTGCGGTTCCAACCCCAAGGCAGTCATGACAAAGACTGCTACAGTCTAGGACAGACACCTCATTCATTTCCCATTTGCTTGTCTTGCAACGCCCCCATTTCCCTAATAGATGGCACACAAAATGTTTTGGGTCATGCCGTTTTGAAGATTAAAAGTGATTCATTGGTCTTTTTTTCAGTAAATGTTGATTTCTCTGATTAATTTTGCATTTTTGATTGCAAATCCTGGCCCCTCTATCAAATTCTAAAATCCACTGAGGCCTGCCTGACTTTGGCCAGCCCTGGTTGCAGATCATGTGTGCCTGCATGGTGCTAGTATACACGTATTATGCTCATTACTAACACCATAACAAATTGTACCATATAAATTGGCCAATATTATTATTGAGAGGGATGTGAATTGCCCACCTTACGATTCAATTTCGACACTGGAGTGAATGTTGATTATGAAATTATTGATTCATCATGTTTCGCCTTTGCATTTAAAGAGCAGTTAGTTGCAATACAAATGGTGCATTTTGAATTTTGGACTGTAGAATTTCTATTTATATTATTGTGGAAATGCGTCCAAAATGGTAACATGCGGTTTGGAAAGTGCTGTAATTTGTAGGGAATAGTTTTATTGGACATTTGTGAAATTGTTGGAATCAAACCAATGTGATTATTCTAACAAATTCCTTAATTATTTAAATTCCATTAGTGCTCATTTTATGCAGTCATTATGTACGGTACGGATATTTTGGCTTGAAACTTGAGAGACATTTGTTCTGCAAGGGAGAGAGGGAGAGAGAGAGAATGAGAGAGAGAGAGAGAGCTGGACTTGATATTTCACATGTTTGGAATGGAAACTTCCTATCCTGTAGACATCTGGAAATGTTTAAGGTAGGCCTCCTGGCATGCTGCACAGTGCACACTCCTTCAGGCATCACAAGAATCACAAGAACTGCAGTCGTTTTACTAATCGAATATTATCAAAATTTGTTTCATTGAATAAGCGGATGAAACCTCTTTTGCAGAGGACGGATGATTTATTAGAATTATCTCAAAAATCCATTCTGTATTTTTAATTTCCTAGTTTAATGAAGATTTGCCCATTTTGCTTAACGTGAACATATATTTTATAGTCATAGCTATTCCTGAGATAGAAATTGCACGCACAATTTTAAAAAGGCATAAATAAGAAAATGAAGTCATGAGCATGGTATTTAAGGAATTTCCCTTTGCAATATAAACACCCTTGGGTCAGTTTTGAATTGTGTCTTGTAAAGCACCCCATAGTTTATCGTTCATCTTTTTTTTTTTTCTGTAGTCGTCGTAGTAGGTAGTAGTTGAAAGAAAAAAAAATCTGCTCTACAAAAACCTTTTTCTCTTCTTCCTCTTGATGTTCAGAGCAGATAACTACAGTCTCTATTCCTTCGCAGTCCTGTGGTGTGAGAGAGGAGGGAGAGGAAAATAAATTCTTTTGTCCTGATGAGGGGCTGTAATGAGAGGGGGGTGAACAGGCGGGGTAGCCATCTTGTTAAAGCATTAGTCATTTCCTGCTGTCTTTCTAGTGTGCGGGCCCATGTGTGGTAAACAAACTGCTCCACATACCGCAGTCCGAATTGTTTCCGGGTCATTCATTGCATAATTTTCTATTATTGCCTTTTCAGTTTGCACAAATATGTGAATGCATTAATGAAGCAGAGGGTCCTCGGAGCAAGTTCTGCTTTTCAAAGTTTTGGAAAGTATTCCTGTGGGATAAACATGAAAACATGACTTCAAACGCTAGTGTCTGTGGAGAGGGACTTTTATTGTGAAAACATCCCAGCAGGTTTGAAACTATTTGAAACTATGTGGAAACCATTATCTGCAGCTTTCCCTTTTTTTCTCTCCTCATCACGTGCGTTTGAAGTAAGTGCAGTACTATTGCAGAAAATGATTGAAATTTGTTGCAGCATTGTCATTCATTTAGAAGTTCTCAACACTTTAAGATTACAACCTGTAAATGTTCATTTCTCCCAGGGATTCGAGATGCTCATATATTATGGGCTGTTGTGTTGATATTTGCATAAAACATATGAAAGTGAAAATGGTTTAGAGTGTCTGCATATCATTTTTTCAACATGTTCTAAAAATGCAGTATCATTGAATGTAATTAATATAAACTATTTTTGGAAATGGAGACTGGCATCGAGCATCATATATTAAAGACATTTGAGGGGAGGATGAACCAAACAAGGAAACGATTAATCGAAATTGTGGATAATTAAGTCTTGTAACCTGCTGATTTAATATTTTACACTGCACAAGTTGATTGCTCAAATCGCAAAGGTTTTGAGTAGTGTGTAGCCTTTCAAGTGTATCCAATCGTTGCACGGCCTTTAATTTGTCCATCTCACTTGAACCAAGTGGGTTATAATTAATGAACCCCAATCAGAATATTTGTTTCTCTATTGTACGTTTCATTTACATGGTTTCATTTACTTACTGTGTGGTAGACCTGTGTTTAAGACTGAGCCACTACAGAGCATAATGTGCAGAGTTGTGAGTTTGCTTAACCCTCACAGAAGCCGCAAGTCTTCCCCCCCTTCTTCGCCCCTTTGAAATCCTGAATAGAGCTGACAATGGGCCTCAAAAAATAGAATAAAAAGGTATAATGTGAAAATTAAATAATAAAAATGCAGAGCTTTTTCCATTTTAGAATGTTGTTTAGTGTCTTAAAGTGTCAATAAAGTATCTTTCTAAGTTCATATCTTGTCTCCTTCAGGTGGTGTAGTGTCGGACGGCCTGGAACTCACTCCGTTCAGCTCTAAGGAGCCCCTCTGCTCGCCCACCCTCCAGACACCCACATTCAACCTGCCTAACAGCCCTGCCTCACATCCCCCGCCCCAGAGCCCACCGCTGGCTGGCTGCCCGCGGCTGGAAGACGATGACGATGGCCGGAGGAAGGTGTGTTAACCTTCAAGTTGTCGAAATAATCGCTGCAGCTCTTCTACAGTTGTGAGGGATTGTGAGTTGACGGCAGGACGGTGGCGCAGTGGTTAGCGTTGCTTTCTCACAGCTAGAAGGTCCTGGGTTCGAATCCCAACCCGGACAGGTCCTTTCTGTGTGGAGTTTACATGTTTTCTCTGTGACTGCGTGGGTTTCCTCTAGGAACTCCTGTTTCCCCCACCACCAAAAACATGTTCTAGTTAACCTGCTCCATTCAGTGCCCCTGGCCAAGGCACTGGCTCAGAAGTTGGCCCCCCGGCTCTGCGCAGTGCGCACGTGGCTGCCCACTGCTCCTCAGGGATGGGTTAAATGCGCAGGAAGAATTTCACTGTAAATAAAGTACGGAGCCCTTAACCTGCTCAGCTGGCAGCCCATTCTTCAAGAAGTATACCTTTTAAATCAAGGCACTCTAGTTTTTTTTTTTTTTTTTACTTTTGTTGAAGTGCTCATTGGAACACAGTGCTCATGGATATCTGGAAAGTCAATTCAAAGTCAAAGGACAGCTTCACCTCTGTGCTATGCCAGAAAAGAAATATCTTAACCTCAGACTCCGTCATCCCATGGGGAGATTGAAGGGAAATTAAATGTTTAGCTTATTTAGTTGCCATCTCGTGTTTCCTCATTTTTGTTGGACTCTTGTCTTTCTCTCCATTCTAGCGCTATCCTGCTGACAAGGCGTATTTCATAGCCAAGGAGATTCTGACGACTGAAAGAACATACCTCAAGGACCTGGAAGTCATCACAGTGGTGAGGATGTCTCTTGGAGCTAAAAATGATGTGGCCGTCGATGTGCATACCCTTCTGTCAATCGATCAATAAAAAAAATCTTACATTCTGGACATGCAATGAGGTCACGCGATGAGGTCACTGGTGTTCGAGTCCGCTACGGAGCTTCTGCCAAGTGTACACACGCACACACCAGAGATGCAGACTTGAGTAAAAAGACTTGACTCACAAATCATTCGAGTCACCAAAAGCGGACTCGCGCCCTAAAGACTCAGACTCGACTCGATAATCTAGGTCAATGACTCTCGACCTTTGACGAATCTTTCACGAGTCTTTCCCGGCTTAAAAAAATCCTCCGCTGCCTTTCCATCCACGCGCGCAAAGGCATGCTCAGACAAGTGCCGATCGGCGTTAAACAATAGGAGAAGAAGGTTGTGAACTACTCGCCTACCGTCATGGCGGTGACCAGCTATTCCACCGCCGTCCACAAACTTCAACTTGCGCTTCATAATCCAAAAATAGCGCGGAGCGAAAAGCGTTCTGTTAATGCTGTGGGAAGTGTATTAACGAAGAAGGTTCCACCACGTCCAACTTCCTCCGTCGCTTCACAACCAAGCATATAGAAAGGCAAGTCACTATTGCTTGTCGCTCTGCCCGATGGATAATCATTTTCTGTCTACCGCCACCAACTATCTTGGAATTAAGGAATGAATGGACTAGTTGTTTACATT
>OMKY01214447.1:0-17402 GCA_900302395.1 Bregmaceros cantori | reverse complement strand
AGTACTGATCCAAATAGCTACTCAAGTAAGACTACAAAGTACTGGCTCAGAAATGTACTCAAAAAGTATTTTTGAAAGTAAAAAGTACATGCTCTGAAATGTACTCAAAAGTATTTTTGAAAGTATAAAGTACAAAGTACTACAAATAAAATTGTATGTAAAATGCATTTTTTCAATGTTAGTTTGTCAATGTTATTGCTCGAATAAATTAACAACTAGCCTAATGTATCTTATATCTCGGGACTAAATGAAATCCACTTATTAACTGGGACTGTACTCGGTACATCAGCGCCCCCTACTGACTAATATTATAGACGTTATCCTACCCCGTCAATGCAAAAAAAAAGTAACAAGCCTGTTTTGGTAAAAGTAAGGAGTAGAAGTACAGATATTTTTGTTAAAAATGTACTCACTACAAGTAAAAAGTAATCACAGAAAAAAGTACTTCTAAAAGTTCAGATACTTGAACATTTTACTTAAGTACAGTACTTGAGTATTTGTACTTCGTTACTTGCCATCTCTGACAACAACTAGCTTTACCTTTTACAATCGACTCTGTAATGAAAGTGGGTTATAATTGACACACTGTGCAACACTATAAGCAGATGTGTGAACTTCTGTTGAGCTTCTTGGACTAGATGGTACAGTACCGTATCTAGTCCTACAAGCTCAAAAGAACTGCTGGTGACCCTACATGTTTTTGTTCCAATTACAAGTGGTATTTCTGAAGATGGACAGCATTTTTGTTACTGGACAAAGTTGGCAACATACCTCAATAATATTATTTTAGGATACATAATTAAAATAATGTCTCTATTTCTATACAGACAATGCAATATTTTCACATTCCTTGATTCCGTTGTGATGAACCCGACAAATCCTGTTAGAACGGTGGCGGAGGCGCTGCCAGATGAACACCGCTCCGGTGCAGGATTTCAAGTGTCTTTCCGCGTATCCTTGATGTATCATTTTTAAATATATACTTATATAATATCAACTCTCGGTAAATGTTCCCATAACTTCCGACAACACTGAGTGGGGGTGACGTCACAGCAGAGGATTTGTTGTGCTTAGCGAGCCTGTGACGTTACGGACGCACAATTGGCCGACCCATGCCAGCCATGGAGCACATGAGTTGTCTGGTGTTCATTGGATCAATGGCGTGGCTGCATCCAACTCGGATAAACCGAGTTGGAAAACACATAGAATAAAACGTATATACCGCGCATCGTTTAACTATAAAGTGGACGCTGGATTTTCTTTGAGCTAATGCAGGAAGTAACGCGGGTTACACGGGTAAGTAACTTTAATCTGATTACTTTATTATGAGCAGTAGCGTGTTAGATTACTTGTTACTTGAAACGTTACAAAAATGTGAGTAACGCGCTATTTTGTAACGCGCTACTGACAACACTGATCTGTAGCTTGTCTTTGCAAAGGTTGGGAGTGTTTTTGTCATGCTGGTGGTTAACTGACAGCTGTGGAATGGAACTGACTCCGACCACATGGACGCAATATTTTTTGTTGTTCTCCAGTGCAGATTTTTGTAGCTTAATGTTGTTGGGTTTAAAAGGAAGAAGTCCCAAGCAATCCAAGTCAAACAATTAAATTGAATATCAGAAATGTTTCATATTATCATAGTTTGGACTTGACAATTTTGCCCATTCCATGCCCAAATCATTCTTGCTAACCCTTGCCTTGAGGTGACACTAGAGGTCTGTGTGTGTGTGTGAGGGCCTGTGCATATCCATGTGTTTGTGTGTGTCTATATGTGCACGAATGTATGTGTGTTCATAAGTGTGTGTGCATCTGTGGGCATGAATGCATGCGTGTGTGTGCCTATTTATGTGTGGAAGTGTTCATGTATGTGTGGATCTGTGTATGTCTGAATGTGTGTGTGTGTGTGTGTGTAAGTGCATCAGTGTGTGTGTGTGTGTGTGTGTGTGTGTGTGTGCATTTTGTCATGTCTATGTACAAATGTGTGTATGTGTGTGCGTGTATATATACACATGTGTAAGCATCTGTGTGCAGCTGTGCATGAATTGTGTATGTGTGTGTCTGTGTGTAGTTTCTGTGTTTTATGGTAAAATGTGGAATCCATTGACCCTATCAGAGAGCTTGATGGTTTCACAGTTCATTAGTTTCCATGTCGAGCTGCTCATGACGTCACATGCACCAACAGAACGCACAAGTGGAGCAACACAACACTTGTTCCAAGTCCTACAGCAGTTAGCTGCTGTCCAGCTGTGCCAGAGTTACTTATAACTACTAATTACAAACTACTAGGAAGTAATTTACGAATACTCACTATAATGAAGCTGTTTTTAAGAGAAATATTATTAAACAATCCTGTTGTGAACTTCCAACAATCCAAGTATGACTTGAATTGGTTCAACTTTCTGACATCTTATTAAAAGTTATTTTTTGAGCGCAAGCGCCGCTTTTCATTCTTTATTTAGGGAGATAGAGTCGTGATTAAATCGTAAACTAGGATGAAGAGTCAGGGGGTGGGGGGCATTGCAGAAAAGTCAGGGAGAGGATTAGAACAGGCGCCACTGCTCGACCTGTAATCTGTGGGGGCGCCACAGTGCCCTGTCAACTTTCTTTAAAATTTTTAACATGTTTATGTAGTACCATCCACACCCATCAGGTGGCCACAATGGTGCTGTGAAGGCAATGTTGTGATTGGTTGACTTCAGAAGCAGAATCAGCTTTATTTGTCATTAGCACATACATAGTAGTACGCACACACAGAATTTAGTTTGGGAACAGAATACTCTCTATACAGTAGTATATGCTCTATATATAGAGTACCTTGCAAAGTAAACATTGGTACCATAATAGGCAATGGTGGTTACCACTCAGGCGAGCAAATAGTCTTTATTCTCGCACGTTGACACTTTGGCATTCTTGTGTGGTACAGTGACCGTTGCTGCAAAGTGCCCCTCAAAGAAACTGTTCTGAAGTTGGGAGGCTTGGCATGCAGGACTGAAGTGAAAAGGTGGTTCGTGGTATGGGTGCGAGTATCAATGGGTCAGCAACAATGTTCCTAGTAGCCCCCCTGCAGTGGGCCAAATTTATTAAGCTACCACAGGAACAACAGTCTCTTCTGAGCCTCCTTCCGATGTCGTCAATGTGTGGAGGACCACTTCATGTCGCACAAGATGATGGAACCGTGGAACTTGAAGGAGTCTTTGTGGTATGGTGTGTGAGACACTGACTTACAGATAGACCAGCGAATAGAATGAGAATGTGTGTTATAGAATGAGAATGTGTGTTACATCTTAGCACTATCTCTCAACTGCGTGATTTAACCGCTTGGTTGAGGTGGAAAGTAACTGATAAGGTCCTAGTGATACCTGCCCATCAACTATACTAACTTTTATATTGATATAATAAACAATATAAATTCCTGTTGCTACTGGACACTGACATAGTCTTTGTTCAATGTTTATAAATTGATTTGTCTAATATAAATACATAAAATAACCATATTCCAGAAGATGTTTGTACTATTCTGGATGTTGCATACAGCATCTCATGAGCCACATTTGCGCTCACATCCAATCGCCAGTGTTCTTCCGCCATTCAGAAAAGATCTCCACCATTAAAGATTCCAGCCACACTCCTGGACAAAGCCCGTGCATGAATTGATGTAGCTCTAGCCTTGATTGATTTGTTGGTAAAACATGATTGGAAATTTGAAATTAACTAGGACATGAATGGCAAACCTAATAATTAGTTAATATTTGAATTTGTCTGATGCCACTACTAATAAGTTGTGTCCTTGAGAAAACCACTTCAATCCCATACAACCAAATCGCTCCCCTGGTCCGAGCTTACTCGTCTGAAACACGGCTGCCCTGCGTGGAGGGAGTGGAGTGGAACGTGGTTGAGGGAATGAAAGCGTCGGAACGACGATGTCATCATAGGTGGTGGCTCGGCGTGACGCAACGGCCGGGCGCTTACCGACTATTCTAGGAATGCGGGACCAGTGTGCGCGTGCCAGCAGAGCGGCTGTCGGAGGAATTAGGCGGGTGATTTCTGACTGCGTGTGTTTATGTTTTCCTAGATAACTCAGTGGTGGTTTCCAGTCAGGCCCCGTAGTCGGCCCTGGGGGACGCCCCCGGCTCGCGTAGCTTATTGCGTGGCGCGGGGCTTTGCTCCAGACGAGCTCCAGATGTTTCCATGGTCAAGCAAGCAAACCCTCGCGCCGTAAGGTATTAGCGAAATTCACGCGGCCGTTCTCTGTACTATCCGAGCGCATGACAGCGTATAGCCTGGGGACACAAACGCAGCCTTCCAGGAGCCCAGCCAGGCTGGCATCAGACTAATCATACGCTGGGGGTGTGAGCAGGTTACTTGGGGACCAGCATGGCAAGTAGGTTGGATGAAATTAATGGGGAATATCTGTATTAGCCTTGGTGGCTAAGGCACATACAGAAGCAACCTGCAGCAAAAAACAAACCTGCAAAGCTGAAGAATGATCATTCATATCCGTTTTTTGCTCACTATTTGCCCAATATTGTTTAGTGCACATTCTATGTAATATTTTCTTATAGCACATTGACCCTTTGATGTGTGCCTAAAATAATAGAATTGAAATGAAATTTAATAGGGCTCGGGCATGTGATCACCATTTGTGCGGTGGCCATATTGAATGGATCACCTTGGTTTGTTTATAATTTCACTGCGTGACCCAACAGGTACTATTGCCTAGTTGAATGCCTCAATTTTTATCTTTTCATGATCTTTCTCAATCTTTTTTTATTTCCATGATCCTTATTTACTATGGTCGCAAGTTGCTGTGTCCTGGTGTGCAATAGCACGAGCCGTGACAGAATTTTGCATTTAAGCATTTTGTTTTGTCTTACTTCTTTTTGGGCTTTTTTCTATACAAACGGTGACAATACTAACAATGATTATATAATAGAATATCTTTCTATCATTTCTCTGTTGCTTCGGAAACTTGGTCTCTGTGATTGCGCCTCCAAGCAAAATGTCATCAGTTAGCATGGATCCCTGCTGTAAAACAGCAACCTCTTCTCAACCTGTTTCATTCAAAACAACCAGCTTAACTAATTGGTTGGGCAGTGATTTAGATAAGCGTGTTGCGATATCAAATTGCAATATAATGGCTTGCTTTGCATTCCATTTACAACTAGCTTTGTACTGATATCAATTTGGGGAAATCTCAAGATTGTGTAGGAACCTGTCTATGCTGGTAATTGAGCAATGTGTGACCCATACTCAACTGACGACGATAGAATTTTTGAATGGTTGTGTGGGTGAAAATGTTCCTTGATGAAATAATAATAGTAATATGCCACTATCAGAAAATCACATATTGAAATAGAAGTACCAACATTATTGTTCCTATATCCAAATGGATGGATGCTTGGGCCAATACTTCTGGTAAAAATGTCATGGTAATCCGTCAATAAGTTCTTCAGTAATTTTGTTCATAGACAAACCAACAAAGGAACCAACAAACATGATCGAAAACATGCAATACTTGGAAGAAGGAACAATGATCTATATTCTGCCGCCCAATAGCCTGCCATGAGTTGCCTCCAAATAGCAGATATTACTGAACTTAGGTTTTCTAGTAGATTGTCTGTTTTGCCAGGGTTCCATGAAAACATTAGGTGATTGATTCGTTGAATGTTATCCGTGAGGGGGGGGACCACCTTTATGGGGAGGGATATCTGGCATGACACCAGCAAATGCACTTTCCATAAGCTGCTGGTGGGGTCAGAAAACACAATTGTTAGAAAACACAATTTGTGTCAGAAAACACAATTTGAAAATATACAATTTTAAAACATAATATTCATTACGAAAACCTTAAAAATATTGTATTCCAATGTTTCTGTACTGGGGCCTTCCACAGAAGTAATTCAAAAAGCTATGCTTTTTGCCAATGATTTAAACAGAATATTTGAAGGATCTGATATCAAATATCGGAGCAAACTGTAGGCACTGAAAGGTTTCATGATATTTTTGGGGCACGTTAACTCTGTGCATGTGTTCAGTGCTGCAGACTTATTCAGACGTCCTACTGAAAACACATACATACTGGCCAAGACATAAGAAGACATATTTTCAGACGTAATCACAATTTCTCCTGGAGAGATCCTTTTCATGACATTATAAGTCCATGTGTTTAGATGTAATTCGTGGAGAATATCTGGTTATATACATACATAATTTGGTGACAAATTGCCTGGCGCTGAAAGTGTTAATAATACAATTATCTGGAGAATCACAGATAATTCCATTGAAAAACTTTAAAGATGGAGCTGCGCGCTAACAGGCCTGGGTCATCAGGGTTCTGCCTGCAGATGTGCTGCGGCTGCCGCTGCTGTGTTTTTTTGGAGTTTCTGGCGTTCTGTTTACGCAAATAACAGGCGGAAGACACGCGGCCCATCTGTGATATATTAAAAGGGTAATCCATACTTCTGGACATTGGGATGTCGTGACGTGATTACCAGCGGTGCTGTGGATGACGAGATATAGCAATATATCACTCAGGCAGCAACAGAGCCATAAAACATGCTACTCACTTGGTTTCAGCTAATGCTGTTAGCAGTGTTGAGCAAGGAAGCTGGCAAAACGAAAAACTATGGATAATTGATAGCTAAGCTATTAATAAATGATGTCTTCAATAACGTTTTAGCAAGACCATCACACTATCTCACTAATTAGATTAACTATGCTGTGAATTAACTAGTTAAACATACTCTGTATGTTTTCATAAAACATAATCAAAACAAAATTAGGCATCCTCCTCTACAGATTTCTGTTCAGTGTGGTTGAAGTATATTGTAAGAATCTTGGGTTTTCCAAAGAATTTGTTTCCTTTGGAAGATTTCTTCTTGCTCATCTGCTACAATAAACTACTTAAATTATTTAGCATCTGCAAAAATCTGTAATCTTCATCTCTGTTACTCTTCACCTGAGAAAAATAATATCAGATTGAATGTGATTAATTATAACTGTGCTTTTCAACACAGACAATACGGTTCTAGCATGTTCTGTTCTTGTGTTACTGGATGTAGAACTTGATGTGTAACCGTCGATAACAATGATGGATTGCATCTTTAAAGAAGGCAGGATACAAATAAAGAGACATGAGACATAAAAAGGATGAAGAGAAATTAAAGACTTAGAGACGGGTGGAGAGGGAAAGCAGAGGGAATGTGTCTCGCTTTTCGGCACAGCCAAAGAGCCACTTTCTAATTAAGTGTACCTACATGATCTCTTTGTTTCACAGAGCTAAATAAATAAATGATACACATAATCAAATACAATTGGGAGTGGCTTGTTTGGATTAGACAAATAACCGTCTGGCGCAGTGATGACATGTCTTCCAAGGTCACCCATTCATGCACATCACTCCTGGCACGTGGCTCGTAGCACACAGTGAACTCCTACTATTCTGAATAAGGAAATGTACTAAGTTACTTTAAACTTTGTAATTTTATTCTGATGCATAGTAGGGTGGAATGCCCTAGAGTGGGCCACTGCCTAACGTGGAACACCTAAGATCCACAGAGGCTCTGGCTCTTCCCTAAACTAATGAATGTCAGTGAAACTATGGTAAAAGCAACACTGCATTTCACTGTTTCACCTTAGGCAACTGACTGTGCCCCATTACTGCAAAAAAGGTCCCACATTAGGAAAATCCACCCTCCATGATAATAATTACAGCTGAGCTGTAATTATTAACTTAATTAATTAAGTCTGCAATATGGATTCCTAAACTGTGTTTAAGCTGTGAATGCCCCCAATTTCACAGTAACCCGTGTTAGATTCTTCTAGGTCTTAATGTAAATGTGAATGCAATTTTTTAAACAATAACTGCGAATGTCATTATTATCTAACTTACTCTAAATGAGCTCTGTTTCTGACATGAAGTAACCTCACTTTTTTGGCATTTTGAAATTGTGTGTGGTGGTTGTATGTGCAAGTTTTGCTGTTCTATCCACAATGATTATTACATATCACATTTTATATCCAAATACTGAAACACATTAAATAATATAATATTCTGCAGTAACTCGCACTTCAAATAAGTTAAGCATAACTTAATTGGAACTGCATGTGTGGGTTATCCTGCCAGGTTATTGGATAGTTTGGCTATGGTCCAACGTTATTTTCTCTTTTTCGTGGGTTCTGAGATCAGAATTAAAGTGAACCCACAACCCCAGCACAAAACACTCCAATTCTGTAGAAAATCGACCATAAAACATCATTACTTCCATTAAGTTTTCGTATTATTCCCATCATGTGTACCAGTTGCCTGTGTTACAATTCCATGGTAATTACACTTTTATTGCTGGATTTTTGTTACCTTGTCATACTGATTAGTACAGACTACCTAGTAGTACCTTGTACTTTTCTTATAATTACATTTTAATTATTTGGTAAATTTATGGTATTCATGTCTAACCAAAAATGAAGCGTTTCTGTTTTAGAAAGAAGAGTGAGGTATCGTGGTGTTGCCCATTCTTCTAATATTCAAGGCTGCTACCGTATGGTCTGCCCGCTCGGTCAGGGGATCAACCCGCCATCGATGTGCAGTGTGCAGACTGAAAATCCATCTATTGGTAATGCACTGTCATGACCTCCGTGCAATGCTTTTAGCAGTTGCTGTTAGTTATTTTGTGTAGGAGGTTATGATGCTGGCCTTGGTTTGTACGTCTATCATTTTGATTCAAAAGATTTATGAACAAGATTTATTAGGAAATTATGACATTTTCAGGATTGAAATTACCACAAAAACGGAGTCACTTTGTATTGCAACCAATGGTATCAGTAACTAAGATGCAAGTTGAAATGTATCATTATTTTTTTTAAGTTTTTGGGCGCAAGCGCCGTTTTTTATTCTTTTTATTTAAGAGAGATAGTGACAGGTTTAAATCGGGAACCGGGATAAAGAGTCGGGGGGGGGGGGGGGTGTCATTGCAGAAAAGCGAGGGAGAGTGATTTAGAATCTGCGGTACTGCTTGATGGTGCGGGGGAGCGTGCTCTATAACCACTCTGCCACTACGCTCCCCAAAATGTATTATTTTTAACGTTACAATTATTATTATGTTTTGCATTAAGAATATGGCCTTTTTCAAAGGGCCTCTGTTCAATGATAGTATCAAGATTTTTCCCACAGTCCGTTTGAAAAATTTTCATAGCTCATACTTCCAGTCTCAAATTGACATAAACCCTGCTGCCGAACGGCACATGCACGTGCGCCCGCCCGCGCTAGTGGCTTTCTTTGTCTGGTATTCGTCAAAGCAGTACTTCGAATGATTTTTAAATGAGCAGGGTGCTGTGAAAATTTACATTTTGAGTGAATAGGAATAGAAATGATTTCACACGATCACCGCAAGATTAGACCAGATTTTTAGCTACAATAAGCCCCGTGGAGCCCAAAACAATCGCTGTATATTTTTAATTTATACTTGAGTAAAAAAATGAGTGAGCCTCTGCTGCACTGATGACATTGCAGCGCGCGGCGTGCGGTGGGTTAGGGTCCATTGACTGCATGTAAAGTGCATGTAGCAGAGCCCTTTATACAAGAGACTGCATGTGTTTTTCATATGACACGCTGCCAATTTTGCCACAGGTACTACTTACTGACTGCTTCTCTTACAAAGTAACTGAAGTGGAAACTGAAGATGTAAATTGTCATGGGGTGATGAGATAAACCCATTTAGCAGATCCTAAGCAGAGCTTGGCTAAAAACACACAAAAAAAACATGTTTTTACAACAAGGAAAACACGGAACGCGACACACCATCCCATCGGCCAATTAAACTCGTAGTGAAAACCCACGGATTATTGAAGTATTTACTTAACGTTCATAAATCCCCAATCGAAGAAATTTACGTGTCGCAAGAGGTCGCTTTCCATGCAACAGTCCAGAAACATTTCATTCTCCGGACGGCACATTGAAACATACACGACCAATCCACCTTCGCAAGCCCCGCACATTCGATTTAATTGTGATCTTGTGTGTGTGTGTCGGTGTTTTACAGCTGGAATGTGAACAGCTGTTTAAGGGCTGCCGGAGCGACACTTTTGGGCTCTAAAACGTACATGCGACGTGCAACGTATGCGGTGATCAGGGGGTTGTAAACACAGTCATAAAGCGAGTTCGTGTCACACTTTCCAGTGGGGAGAGCCACTCTCCGTTCATTCCATCTTGTAAATGACGAGCGAGTGGATATTCGCTGGCGTACCAGCAAAGGTACAGTATTTAATTGCCCACAGCTCAACACATGTAGCTTCTACTCGAGACCTTGTTGAATGTCTTTAATATATCCAATAATATAACACGATTTACGTATTTCACTCTGGGCTGCCTGGTTCATTGTAATTAATTACAGATTTTGTATTTAATTTTCCAATTAATAAAATCATTAATATGTTTTAAATGTCTTAGATGTCTTCGGTCTCATATTTATATGTTGTATATGTTGTAGCCTAGGGTTTTAGAAAGAAGAACAAAACCTAGAAAGACGGAAAAAAACTGAAGACAGATTTGATAGACAGTGGAGAAGATGTCATGCTCACCTCATTGCCTGTTCCACTGTAGACGAGGCCCTGAGTAGTAATTAACCGTTGCTGTATTACTCCTACTATTACTGGACCACCCTTGGTTGGTGATGTTTGGACTGAATGACTCACTGCTCGGCTAATCAATCACAAGAGTAAGAGAGAGGAAGAGAGAGGCGCGCATCCAGCACATTTTAACGATAGTGGGGTTCGTAGATAGGTAGGGGGTGCAACCAGTAGGGGCGATATAGGTACTAGCATGGAGCGAACCCTCACAACTCGTTACAGAGACCCATTGCTGCCTGCGAGTAGCGCTCTAGAACCGCTGTCTCATTGCGTGTGGGGGCGAACACACAACAACACGCTACAGAAACTCCCGCAACTTCACTGCTGCATTGTAGATTGTATAAATACTATTGTTTTAATTTTTAAGTTATCCCATAGTACACTCCTTTGAGAACGAAATAAAACCGGTATTTACCGGTTACCATTATTTTTAAATAAGTGTTCCTGTTCGAGAACATAAAAAAATAATAACGTTTCTGGTTTCGTTTTCGTTCTCCGGAAAATACAAAAAGTTCCTGGTTTTCATTTTCGTTCCTTGAACTGGTTCAAAGCCCTGACTGAAAGTCAAGAGAATAAATCTGTCACCGGCTGGTGTTCAAAAGTCCAACCGACTCCACCTTTCATCATCTGAAGTAGGTCCGTCACTGCATAACGCCACCACATCTATACTTTTGAGGCTGTAGATGATTTCACGCCATACGCAGTGTTGTGAGTTAGCTTTCCCTCACCGACATGCACTGCTGGTCTACTTTCCCCAGATTTAAGCGGAACAGCGTGTTGTCATTGTAGCAGGTGTGAAACCAACAGCAGCCTTTGCTGAGTACGATTAAACAAAAAAAAAAAAAACAGAATGCTACAGAAGAAGAGCAAAGCATCATGGGGGGCTGTGGAGGTTGAAATTTTGCACCTAGTATCTCAAGTATTTGACTATTAATGCAAGTCAAATGTCTCTAAAATAACCTCAGTGCAAGTTGGTTGATAAATGAAGAAACACTGAACTGAACATTGAAGTGCCATGCAACATAAGCATGTTTATTTAAAACTAACTGCCAAAAGCAGAACAGCACGCCCTCCTACGGAGAGCGCGGAAAAAATGTAATGTGCAATTTAGTCCGACTTGCCAAGAGTGAATTACGTCCAATATTGCCACCACTACAACGTATTTAATGGCTGCATTGGAATGCCATTGTGTGGATAGAGCCGATTTCACTGTCAGTGATGTGTGAGATGTGTAATTGGCAGTAGTGTATCCCACAAATGAGGCCCAGTTGTAGAAAAAGAAAAAGTTCCTATCCCTCAAATTGAGCTCACATTCAAATGAGAAATGAGTCACTTCACTAGTGCAGTGCGATCCAGGACTGACGTCAGTGTTTGCCAACAGCTTGGTGGCTGTTGGACTTGGCTGAACCTGGAAGAGAGCTACCTGTACACTGTGAACAGGTGCTGTCCCTGATTGGCCATGATTGGCTCATCCACTGCTTGTGCTAGCGCTGTACTAACAAAGATAAAGTGGTTTGGTGAATAGTTACACATGACTCCCTAGGGCTGCTACATTTGCGTTATTCCTACTTCTGTCTGCATATAACTCAACAAGTGAAATACTAAAAATTATACATATTTCTTATTCAAGACAGGTAAAGGTTTTTAAACACCTCGACAGTTTCGACTGCGGGTCTGCAGCCTTCTTCATGGAGTTGGTGTCCTGTTGTCATGGTGACGCCAGCCTGACTCCACCCGGTAAGCAACAGATATCAACGATGGATAAAAGAAGCAATAGAGATTACGAAATGTGACAAGGACTCCATCAACAGAGCAGAGGGATTGTACACTCTCTCGCGTGTCTGGGATCCTACAACAGCCCCCACACGGGGGAGGGTTATATAGCTCTGCCAAACATATAGTTCAGCCATCACCATGACAACAGGACTCAACTCCATGAAGAAGGTTGCTGACCCGCAGCCAAAACTGTCGAGGTATTTAAAAACCTTTACCTGTCTTGAATAAGAAATAAGTATAATTTTATGCATTTACATCAGACAGTCTGAAATATAGTGGAATATACTATGAAGTCACTTTCTATTGTCTAGTTGAAGCTCATCGGCCTGCCTTCAATTGAATGTACAGGTTGAATCTGCAATGGAAAATATTCTGGCAGCCATCAAAGCCAAGCACAGAATATCACAGGAGCCAAGAAGTTCAATTTCAACTACAAAAAGAAAGATTGTTTTATTATAAATGAACGAACAAAGGAACGAACGAATGTTTGTTTATTTGAACATGTCAACAAGAGTGACATTAGAGACATTTGAAACATAATATACCAAAATAAAAAGAACACAAATCAAATCCAACCAGCAAAGCTGTGGGTCAAATTCAGAATGAGAAGTATGACTCTAAGTAAAGAGTAGAACTCAAAATTCTAATTAACTCGAGAGTCTGGACATGTTCAAAAGGAGCAGGAAGAAGTCGAGACTTATTTTTCCTACCCCTACCAAGGCGCTGCGCACTCGCACCTATTACTTTAAGTTCTTATTATTTTATTTTTGTAGATGTTATCTACATCACATTTGCTAAGTACATTGGCAATGGCATTGTATCAAAGGTGCCATTTAACATGACGTATTACTCAACAATGAATGCAAGTTATCTTTGGAAATTCCTTGCTTGACATATTTGGTGATTTGTGTAATATATGCATTCTATAGAAAGAAGTATATTGTGATCACGATCAATGGACAATCTTAAATAATACAGAGGGCCACGATGACATGGTTGATAGCTGCATGGCATTCAACAAATCGGTGCTGTTCCTCATAGATGACACAGCACTGCAGTACCTGACTACATTTCAAAAGTGTAGAATTCTAGACACTAGTATTTTGTCTAGACATTTCGTGTACATTGTGAATGAGGTAGTTACTCACCCAGAGATTTTGTGAAGTTTGTCCGTCACATGGATTTGTCACATTTGTCATTTATATTTATAATGTGTGGGTTTGTGTACATAGAAATTTGGCATGATGCATTACTGCCGATTTGTGCATTTTCCTTCAATTCCATTGATGAATTATTAGTGTCTGAGAAACCACTGATGTGGTTTTCAGGGTGAGTATTGGGTAGAGCCATACAAACTCGGAATGTGGTCAAATATCCACAAATGTGAAATTGCAAATCTAACAACTACACATTTCATTACTTGGATGATATATCATTCACTCACCAACACATCGACTTCCCTGCGCTTCAGAGCTCACGACTAACCTTGCCTTGAGAGAGCTACTTGGTCTGAACTCTGACTGGTATCTGCTGTTGCTGTTTGTTGCTGTTGAAAGTGAGCTGCTGAGTGAATTTATGGCCCGGGTTGATTTTGAATCGTCTGGATTCCTCTTCTGCTGCGTTGCACAATGACGACGCGCCACTCAAGACGCTATCAGGAATGCGCTGTGGTCAGCTGAATACGGTACTCCAGGGACGTGGGCTGGATAGCAGCCCGCGATGGGGCACGAAGGACAACATTTACATCGGTTGGTCCAATGCTATGATGCGAGGGGTTTTCTTAAGGGTCAAATCCTACATTTCGACAGCATTCCGGGTCTAGGCTACGTCACTTCCAATGAGATTTTTTGAAGGGCTGTAATTTCAACGGAACATTAGTCAACTAATTGTTCTGCAACTTAATGACATCATATCTATGCTGCAGACTTTAGGATGAAGCTAAACATTGATTTCCTTTCCAGCAATGTGAAACATTATTTTTGTACTCTGCCTTATATAACATGAAGCTTTCTCTATCACCCTGACCTGCAGTCTCAAACACTTCAAACACTTCTGTTCCTCAGGTCCGGCTGCTCGAAATGTGAATGGGATTATTGTTTGATCTTGGCACTAGGCAACAATTTCAGCATTTACGACGTTAACGTCCTCACAAATTACAGTGGCCAGTGAGAGTGAATCCGTAATTGCACCGTACGGTTTTAGAAAATCTTTCTAGTCATAGCCCAAGTCAGATTGGCCAAGTTAATGGTCTGTGACCTGAGGCCAAAAGCACATGGCCACGGACGGATTATCGCGACCACACGTCATGCTCAGAGTTCGCCATGTATCCACTGCCCCCACATTGCACTGGGTGTACAATAGCAGAGGGCACACAGGCACCCACAACCGCACACATTCCGATCACGGAACACACTGCTCCCCGTCCAACATGTCATGGGGACGAACTATTTGAGTTTTCTGAACTCGGTTATGTATCTTTGTATGATAATTCTTTTTTTTTTTGTTTCCCTCTAACGCAGCGGTCGCCAAACTCATGGCCATGGATTACTTACTTACCATAGACTGTATATAAGTAGACGCAGCGTGCATGACGTCATCCTATTGCTTTTATCCTAGCCGAGTTGAAGCGTCTGACCGTGCGGTGCCTTTGCTGAAAGTACCCGTGTATCCGGAGACAAGGAGAGGTAGAGAGAGCTCTACGGTAAGTGAGAGAGAGACACCCCACACGCAACTTCTTCCGGTGGTAGTGTCCGCTAGGGGCGCCAATGATGAATATTAACGCCAAATCTGGCGCGTTTGTGAAATTATGACCCCCCTCACACAATGAACCGTTAATTATCCCGACAATATACATTAAAACATCAATTAGAAACGATCTTTAAATAGGTTAAAACAGGCTGCTAAGATTGGAATATTTGTATTGGAAACTACCACAGGGCGCGAGACGAGGCTCCCCCCATACCAACCCAGAAGTAGGCACGGACATCGAATACGTGTGTCCACGAACGCAGTGTCCATTTTTATAAACCGTCTATGTTACTTACTCACTATTCTGAAGGAGGGAGTGTGATAGTGCATGCTAGTGCTAGTACTGGACATTCTTTTCATAGTTGAAGGGCAGAGTCTTATCTTTGATATATGTAACTGTAGTAGAGATTCTCGCTTCTTTTGTGGGCAGACAAAATGATAGAGATACAACAACAATTATTATCACTGGTTGGCCAATTCAATTAGAGACGAGTTTTCCTGTAAATACATGGGGCTGGCATTTGTCCAGCCTGGTGTAACGCACTTCCTGCGCCTGTATATTTCCCTATGTAAAGTCATCGTAGTGGACGAAAGTGGATGATTTGGCCACACAAAACGCATAACGTTTCAAAATTCCCTTACTACATCTCACTCTATGACAAATTACAGCACCATCCACACCGCTTTGCTCACCATTTTACATGAAATACAGTCAAAATCCAACTTGAAGTTACTCATCGATGTGGTCACATGTTCTTCTGGACCAATGGGATGGCTGCTTCCACTGGTAATTCCAACTTGAATGAGTAAATGGAAATGGAGCAGATTATTGAATCATGCATTTGTTGGGCATAGATCGGCACGAGAGCATTTGGGTGTGGAATAGCACAGCACAGGTTACCACCATCCTTTTAAAATAACGCAGTAAGTGTGTTCCCGCTGATTGGACCTGGCCCCAGATGTGGCGAGCATAGACGTGCGGTAGTTAAGGAGAACCGGAAATGGGTCAAAAACTCATCTATTGAGAAGTGCCATCACTTGATCTGTAATTGTGGATTGAACAGTCCAACAAACCAAGCCTGCAGTGTCTCTGAATGGTGCCATAGTCTAGCCACCGAAACCCTCACAGCAGCAGCTCAGCGCTGTCAGCATTGCATGCCGACACTGCCGTCGCCACTGTCACGCTTTCCACAAGAGAATTAGTGAGACAGTAAAGTGTATTTATTGTTTTGCAGCACAGCTGTTTTTCTGTTTACATGTTCCACCCCATCCATCACAGCCCTTTAGTCAGATTCGTAAATAAAGTCTTGGGCCGTGATGTAACACCCGCAGAAAAACTGGATAACAAAACAATGACTAAGCTAAAATAAACATTGAAAACCATGAAAATAAAAGGTGGATACTGGGGCGGAGGGGGCTATTAAAGCTGGTGATGCGTCACGGTGTTGCAATGGTTAGCACAGGGTTCGAATCCCAACCCGCCCAGATCCTTCCTGTGTGGAGTTTACATGTTCTCCCGGTGTCATCATGGGTTTTCTCCAGATACGTTAGATGGGTTTCCCCCATCACCAAAAAGCATGTTCTGGTTCACCTGCTCCAGTCAGTGCCCCTGGCCACGGCTTTGACTCAGAATCTGGAGTTGACCCCGGCGTGCTGCGCCACAGCAGCACGGAGGAAGAATTTCTCTGTACTTGTATGTATGCGTGACCCAAATCCTTAACCGAAATGCAGCCCGGTGGCAGAAAATGACTGCCACTTCACTTCAGTCCGCGAGTAGAATGATTGAATGACTTCAGAGAATTCAAGGGAATGACTGTATCTGACTAGCGCTTTGCAGATAGCAGTGGGGGGCTGCTTCTCTAACAAGGCACACTTGCCAAAATATCACAATAGGTATTAATCATAATTGCCATAATTGGGGACAACCGTGAGCTGACCGAATTAATGCCAGCCTTCAGCCTCAACTCTTTCAGTGCCACAGACTTCCAGAAACGTCTTGTAGAAAACGCAAACTTTCTGCCAAAGACATCAAATGACATATTTTTCAAATATATACAATTGTAAGCAGTTGTGCAGAATATTTGGATCTTCAAACACTGACAGAGTTAATAAAACTTGATGAGGTATTGTATCAATCAATCCTAGAATAGTGCCCAATGAACAGTCAGAACAAAACAACGATCAGTGAAAAGCATTGATGTCTGCGATTCACACACACACACACACACACACACACATATATATATATATATATA
>OMKY01214446.1:0-12916 GCA_900302395.1 Bregmaceros cantori | reverse complement strand
GAAACGACGGGCGCCTCCAACCTCTCTGCCTCCAATGTGTCGGCTAGAAAAGAGGGCGGGGGGAGTGTGCGAGGAAATAGCCAATGGCTGGGCTAGTAGCGTTACTTTGGACCAATGGCTGTTTAAAATGAGTCCACACTGAACCAATCAGCGCTGGATGCTCGAGGTCGGTCGGTGTCCTAGACACACACACATTTACGCACACATCTGCTCCAACTCAACTCGGGTGATTTACAGAGCGAGAGCGTGCATGGACGCAGATGATCAGAAGTGGAGAATGGAAAGAGAAGACTTTTGAAGGAGCAGGCGAATGAAAAACAGGATGCATTGCTAAAACTCTTGCGTGCACTGAAGTCAACGCCATCCGACGAACAGGTTAATGAAGATAGCGTCGCTAGTTCTAGCGGCAACGTAGCGCAAGGTCCGAGAAGACCGCTGCCCCAAAGCAGCAAAAATGGTGAATGTGGTGATGATGTGAAAAGTGGGAGGAATTGCAATAACAAACAAAAATGTACTGCCCCTGTCCATACGCCAGGCACCGTCACAACAGGCCCCCCTCCGACACTTTTGAGTGCTGATTCAGACAGTCGTCAGCCCGTGCATTAACCTTGGGGTGTCAACAGCCGTGGCGGACGCGGGGATCTAGAACCAGGGCCTTTACATCGGTGGGGCCTTGGTTTCTTTATCTCTCTCGGGCTCTAGTCGCGAAGCTTGTCGGTTTTGCAACCACTACCAGTAAAAATGTGCTCTATAAATAAAGTTGAATTGAATCCAACAGCGTTGGCAAGTGACCAACATGGCTGGTAGCTGTCAGTGGAGACTAGCATGGCCGTGGCGCTAAATTGCGGTCTTATAGAGCGGAAAAAAGGGACTTGATAAAATGTAGTTAACATTCAGAGAGTGGGGGTCCGTGTTGGCCGAGTGGTTATGGACACCGCACCTAACGCGACCCCATCCATGTTAGTGGCGCTGTGTCTACCGCAGCGTCCGCAGTGTCGCGAGTTCGACTACGCTCGTCGACTTGTCTGCAATGTCTACCCCCGATCTCTTCAACCCAGTTTCCCACTAATCCTATCCAATAAAGATGGAAAACGGCGCAGACGCCGAAAAAAATAACTTAAAAAAAAAAAGAAAACATTCAGAGAGTGGAGAGAGTGACTTACTGCAGAGGCGCAGCACATAACTGAACATCTCATCACGGTCCACCTCGTACAGTTTGGCTGTCATCTCGGCCATCTGCTCCAGAGCCTCCATCTGGACACAGGCCCAGGTTATTAGAATCACAATCAACTTTATTGTCAACCGGGCTCCGAACCGGTTCAAGGAACGAAAACTGAAACCGGAAACGAACAAAATTTTGCTGAATTTTACAAGGAGCTGAAACAGAAACGATAAAAGATTTATTCAAATGTTCCGGAACAGAAACGGAACACTATGAAATCCACAAAACCGGTTAAAAATTTTTTTTTTCCCGTTCTCTATTTATTTGAACATATCCTATGTCTGGGAGACCATTTCCGTCCACTTTCACTGCCCAATGCTTCTGGGGCTCCATCTTGTGGACAGATGAGGAAGCGAATGTAATGGCGTTAATACAGTGGCCCTGAACTTTGAAAAACCACCAAATATATTTTTCATAAAAACTATATCTAAACTTAACATTGCGCAATATACAGAACTTTAAGAACAAACAAAATGTTTGTGTTCCCAAACGGTTCAGGACCAATATGTTGGTGGAACGGTTCCGAGAACAAAAACGTTAAATATAGACCTGCCTGAACGGTTCGGAACGCAACATTTTAAAAATAATTTCGTTTTCATGCCCTGATTGTCAATGATACAGACTCACAGACTGATTTTTTTTTCTGGTAAACAGTGCAAGATTGGGGGAGGAGGACACAGTGGTTGGGGGTGGAACAGCGCAGCGGGTTCTGGTCCCCTCCAGTTTTTCTGCGGTGTCTCCCCCCAACTCTTCATCCCAGGTCTCAATTTAATCCCATCGCTGTCTCTCTCAATAAGCAATGAAAAAAAATTACTTTAAAAAAAATAACAAATAAAAACAAGACACAATGCGAGAAAAAAAGGATTTAAAAAGGAACAAAAAACAAGAAGATTAGATAATGTCAACAAGTTATTTAAAAAAAATCATTATCATACAAACAGAAAGCATGCATGCTTGTTTGGTTTGTTTGAGAACAACATTTTTCAAAAAGTTATGGACAGATTTTCATGGAATCTTTACCAGAGTTGGTTATTGGCGCATCGAGCGATCTAATGTTAATTAAAAATGATCCCGATCACAATTCCGGATCGAGGAATATTTTCAAAAATCCTTCACAAAATACATAAAAATCTGTCAAACGTTTTGACTTAATTTTTTTCCAGCCGTGGGTCTGTAACCAAGAAATCAATTAAAATTGAGATTACAATCTGAATCCAGGAATTTTAATAATTGCGGAAGAGACTTTCCTCGTTGACCGCAACGAGGAAATCAAGGATCTAGGCGTTCGGAAAATTCGAGGGCGAAACGCAACAGAACCTAACCACCACGCATGAGATATTGCGCAGATACTTACACTGGCTCTGTACTGTCTGTCGTTAAATAAATTTCATTCATTCATTCAAATTTCATTCATTCATTCATTCAATTTCATTCATTCACTTGGCGGAGTTTTACTCTAAAAGCGCTTCTACTATTCTAATTATTATCATAATTTATGGTTTCTTTTTTTGCAAGGTTCTCACAAGGTTTGCATTTGCAGAACCATTTATTTAAATATAAAGATTAAATTATTTTCTAGTGCAGTGTCATTTAACTGTGCAATTTCAGTGCTCAAAGAGAAAACACTGAAATTGGTCAATTTAAATATTACAAAATATCGGTCCTGAACCGGTTCGGAACAGAACAATTTTGTTCGTTCTTAAAGTTCCTTATAGTGTGCAATGCCAACTTTAGGTATAGTTTATACAAAATATATTTGGTGGACTTTCAAACTTCAATGCAACTCTATTAACCAAAAAAACGTACATTCGCTTCCTCGTCTGTGTCCACAAGATGGAGCCCCATATGCTTGCTGACTGACAGTGAAAGTGGACGGAAGGAAAGGATATGCTAAAATATATAGAGAACAGAAAAAAACGTTTTTAACCGGTTTTGTGGATTTCATAATGTTCAGTTTCTGTTCCGGAATAGTTACAGAAATCCTTTTTGGTTTCCGCTCCTGGTAAAATTCCATAAAACTCTGTTTTCGGTTTTCGTTTTCGTTCCTTGAACCGGTTGAGAGCCCTGACTCGAGCACTGGTTGGAAGTTGTTTACCTGGTTGTTGTTGATGCACTTCTCTGCAAACCACTGCAAACGTCCTTGTTTTGCCCTCAGTCCAGGAGTCTGAGACAAAAAGGAAAGAATGGACAGAGTATTAAAAAAAGGAGAGATGAGACAGAATAAGAATCTTACATTCAATTTCAATTCACGGGGGCAGGAATTTAATTATGAAATAACAATTCACCTTTCATGTATATACTGATAATATTTTCAATATATTTCTCCTCCTCAGATGAAAGGCATTCACTTGCAGTTAAAATGGCACATTTTGGATATAATTAGCTTTAATTATGAAAACTGCAGTGCAGTTCAAAAAGTGTTGTGCTGCAATTTCTGAAGAATATTTTCAAATAATTATTGTACATTTTTGAATCCACTCAAGGTGGACCATTTATTGTGGATTGATAATTTCTGAAAATCCAAGAATAGATGAATTACTAAAGGATGAATATGAAGAAAACCATCTATGTAATATTAGGGCAAAATATTATACTTGTTAACAAATCATCATCGGCTGTATTATTATATTAATTTATTCATATTTATTTATTCATGCTCTGGTAAGATAATTAATAACCCAAAAAGCTAATAATCCACAACTAATTTTTTTAAAAAGTTATTTCTCCTACCAGTAAGAAGATATCGTCTTTGCACAATAAACCATTATGTTTTAATAGTAGTTGTGGTACATTTTTAACTTGTCAATTCAGTGGGACAACACGCGTACGGCGTCATTAAAAAAGGATGGTGGTAACTTGCGGAGTGCTATTCCACACGCAAATGTTACAAAGTCACAATTTAACCCGTTCCATTTATTCATCCGCATTGGACTTACGAGTGAATGAAGCTATCCCATTGGTCCAAGTACCCACATCGGCGAGGGACTTGACGTCGTATTTGTCAGTATTTCACAGGTGGTCATGCGATATCGTCACTTTCGTCAGAGTGAGCTGCAGTTAGCGGATTTTGAAGTTGTGTGCATTTTGTGCAATAAATCCAGCCACTTGATTCACTCCACCACGATGACGATTACACAAGCTGCGATTCAGATAGCGGAAATGCATGCCAAAAGGGCAGGCCAAGATGGAAGCGTTCTATTTTTCGCTTGTAAACTTGTTTTTACAAAAATACAGGGGGCTGGCATTTTGTCCTGTCGGGAGGAAACACACTTCCAGTGCCTAATGGTAGCCTATGGCAAATCTGGTACTTGACCGACGAACCGAGCAAACATAACATACAAGACGCACGGCAGTTCAAAATCCGACCACCAGATGTCGTCTATGACCAGTAAACACATCACCCCGCTCGCTCCGTTTATAATTTTGTGTAGGTATTGATGAATTACAGTCAGGATGTGACTTAGAGTTGCTCACCGAGTGATCACATGTACTTCTGGACGAATAGGCCGTCTGCTTCTACTAGTAATTACAAAAGGAATGAGAAAATGGAACGAGTTGCACTGATTATTAACTCATGCGTTTGTGGGTCACAGATCCGCACGAGAACGTTTGGGAGTCGAATAGCACACCGCAAGTTACCACCATCCGTTTTAAATAGCCCTGTAGGTGTGTGTTCCCACCAAATATACATGTTGAAAAATAACCAAAAACACATGATACCGGACATGACGTTCAGACACCAGAAGAGCCCCCCGAACTCGTCTATAGAGATACAATTTGAACAGAATATCTGGTGGATATTCAGACATCGGTGGAAATTTGGTGAAGACGGTTTGCACCGAGCGCTAGAATAGCCCTAATTTAGCCAGTAGACATTTCAGTGACCTGTCGAGAGTCCCCCGGCCGTTCTGCTTCTTTCAACAAGCACACGAACCGTGGCTCCTGCTCCAGAGCGTTATCTGCAGCGCGGCTGGAGAGGCTAATCTGATGTCCTCCTCCTGGCAGGCCCGGGGCACAAATTAAAAAACGTGGTGGTGGCGGTGGCTCGTCCTGTCTCTGGCTCTCTAATCTCCTTACCGGGGCCCACGCTGAGCGGGGCCGCCACTGCACTCTGCTGAACTGACAGAAGCTGGCAGCTCGAGGTCACGCACGCCGCGCTCGGGTGGACGCACTAGCGCACACACACATTTCACGGAGTCTCGCGGCCACCGGTGGGGATGTGGGGGGGGATTTGCCAGGATGTGTTTGCGTGCCGTGGATCTAATTTAGAGCAAAGATGATTCCTTGATCATATTTAACTCATTTACTAACTTTAATCTCCGCTTGTAGCAAGAGTGTGCACCGAAATGGGCCATCCTTCGCCAGAGGCGCCGATCCAGTGTTGTTCCGTTTAGGTTCGGTGGGTTGAGATATAGATGCTCTTGGTAACTATGCACAGAAATTGGCTGGTAATGATCGTGTAAACTTAACCTTGAGTGTTAAAATGCCAGAGTTGTGCTGCCCAGTAGCTCAGTCGGTTAGGCAGTGCACTGGACAGCACGCATATGCCTTAATGGCGCGGTGAGTCGGTGGTTTGAATCCCACCACCGACGTATTTCCCGCACGTCTACCCCCCATCTTCACCTGTTTCCACTAACCCTAAAAAAAAAAAGAAAAAAAAAAAAAAACAGCCTGAATGGGCTGGAAAAAACATTAACACGGAAGTGGCAACTCGGAAATCCTGAAAAAGGCAGTCTATGTAGTGGAGCAGTCTATGTACGGCCAGGGATGGTGTCTGTACAGGGGCAGTCTATGTAAAGTGGTAGTCAATATACTGAGGCAGTCTATATACAGGGACAGTATGAAAATTGACAGTTTGTACAGGGACAGAGTCCACGTGGGACATAGGGCTGTGCGATTTTCGCAATTTCTGTCTCTGAAATCTCGATTTTAGATTTTGATTTGATTTTCTGAGGTAAAGAGAAAAAAGGTCTAAGACCTAATTTAATCATTCACAAATGTTATTTTTATTTTAAACCCCCAAAAAATGTTTTCACGTTTCACATCATTCGAAATATAAAAAGGTACTACTAACCCCATGACCCAACAGACGTTCATCTTCATTTATTACCAAACAAATCAATTCAAAATAAGTCATAGTTTTGCCAAACAAACTGCTTAATTACACTACTTAATTAGAAATCCGATTTGACGATTCACATTTTTTCAACATTCTCTGAGAAGACAAAACCGATTTCGATTCAAAATCGATCAATCGTCCGGCCCTAGTGGGACATAGTAGGATTAATGCAAATGGCTCGTTTCTAGACAAGCTAGAGTGTGAATATTAAAAGCCACTCTAACAGCCTGCTCGTCACGCGGTCACCTGAACCCAGTCAAGGATCTGGACCTGCTCCTCGCGCTGCACCCCATGCTCCCCTAACCTCTGCGGTCTGCACACATACACCGACGACACACCTCACCGTCACCGCTAACTGCGGGCGTTTAAAACCTGTCGTCCACCTTTTTTCTCTATCATTACATTTAATTAGGCTGCCACGGGCCGGCCAGCAATTAAACCAAACACCGGGAGGAGGAGGAGGCACTCAGATACTTGACAATGCGATGCGACCAAAGGATCTACTTTTACTCCTGGCTGTGTTCATTCACGGGCCATCTACGACTGAATGCCTGTAACACGACGAGTCAGAGGCTGGTTTTCTACAGATCAGTACTAAAGACTGTAACATGCTAGTGACTGATCCAAGTCATCTACAGAGACCAAATGTTCTGCGACAGCTGTGCTAGGAATTTATCTACGGAATAATGTCAAAGGTATACATACCAAATTAGTATTTAAAATTTAAAAAGTATTTAAATCGGGTATTTGAATTGTTATTGCCAAGCTATAGCTGGGCAATAGACGATATTTCCGGTTAAATTTGTACTAGGAACGTCACTTACGGTTCCATTTATTTAGACATGTTTTGGATTATTTTTCAACATGTCTACTCAGTGGGAACACACACGTCACCTACAGCGTTATTTAAAACGGATGATGGTAACTTGTGCTGTGCTATTCCTCACCAAAATTCTCTCATGCAGATCTGTGACCCAAAACTGCATGATGAATCAGTGCAACCCGTTCCATTTTCTCATTCTTTTTGGAATTACCAGTAGAAGCTGCCAGTCTATTGGTCCATGTGACCACACCGAGTACCTTCCAAGTCAGATTTTGACTGCATTTCATCAATATTCATACAAAATGGTGAACGAAGCAAGGGGGAGGCGATATGCAACTGGTCACAGACCGCCATCTAGTGGTCGGATTTTGAACTGGTGTGCGTCTTGTGTGTTTGGTGTCAGGCACAGGCGGGACAAAATGACTCCGCCCAGTGTTTCGCGCGTAAACCCGTCTATATGGCCAAAAATAAAATCCTCATTTCCCCGTAAAATCCGATTTTGGATTTAGCCAAGATTCGTAATTTCTGCAGGCGGCTAATATTTAAAACAATTAAACAATTATAACTTGGCACATAGTCCACCTTGACAGACTTTCAATCAAAAGCTGCTTTGTGATGCTGTGAGCTCCAGACCACCAGTGGTGGGGAAGCAGATACAACATGCATGCGTTGTGCGTAGTGTTGCACCGATACCATTTTTTGGTGGCGATACCGATACCAGGCTGTGCAGTATCGGCCGATACCGATACCAACCGATGCCGATACCACTGTTTGAAAAAAAGTCCTGTTGGTAGTAACTTCTTCCCAAGGGTTGGGAAGAAGTTACTAGTGTTATCATGGTCATTTTTATGTGCAGTCTCTGATTAATAGTAGTGCAATAAATAATAAAAGCAATAATACATTAAGAATTATTTCATTATTTTAATATTTTATTGTTTGGGTGGTATTGGGGTAGTAACTGAAGAGTTCAGATGCAAATCACCCTTACTCCACTTGACCACTTTTTGAGAAAAAGGCAATTTTTTATCAGGCCATATTATTTAAGCAGATGAGTAGAGATATTTTACTGACACTGTGGGGAGTGGGTTTTACTTACTTTACTTACATTTTTTCACAAAAACATTTCATTTACATATTCTAGATTTAGACAAGATTCCGGCAGTTTCCACCATACGGCGTAGGAAAAATAGTTTCGGCCCGATACAGGGCGTAGGTACTTTTGGTACTTTTGGTACTACGGTATCGGTGCAACACTAGTCGTGCGGCTCACCTCTATGATCTTGCGAGCTTCGCGGTACCGCTGGGTCTGCAGGAAGGCGAAGTAGAGATCGTACAACATGACCATCTCTCCTAGCTCTTGGCTGACAAAGTCCATGGCTGTTTGGGGAGAAACACAGCATGAGATGCAGAGATGGCCAGTAACGCATTATATTTACTCCGGTACAATTTTTGGGAGTACTTTTTTTTACTTTTGGAGTACATTGTTCACAACTTACTTTCTACTTTTACTTGAGTAAATTTGAGGTGAAGAAAACTACTTTTTACTCACTACTATTGTGATGCCAGCAATTCGCTATTCGTTATACTTTTATTCTATGTTGATAATAGTCTTACAATGGGAAATAAAAATAGGACAAAAATTGAAGAACATTTAGAATAGACAAAGATGTGCGATTAATTATGAGTTACTATGACATTCATGCGATTAATCAGAATTTTAAAAATTCTGGCAAAATTTCTGGGAATTGAAAATCAACAATGGGCAATTACATTTTGAAAAGAGAATGACCTAATTTACTTATTTTTTACTGAAAGTTACTTAAGTAACTTTTTTGTGGAGTACTGTTTTACTTTTACTTGAGTAACTACTGGGATGAATACTTTTTACTTTTACCCAAGTAATATTTTTCTGAGATAACAATACTTTTACTTAAGTCATTTTTATCGCTACTCTGCCCGTATCTGATGAGATGTCTCACCTGCTCTGAACAAGGTGCGAGGCCCGAAACCTGCTCGCCGATATTTACTTGTGTGTTTTTATTTTAAGTCGGTGCCACCTACTTTTCTGGAGCAGGTCGGTGTCTCCCTTCTCCACCAGACCCACCACAATGTCGTGGACGTGCGGCATCTTGCCGTACTTCTTCTGGCATTCCATGGCTGCGTCCAGAGCTGCTGCAAAGTCTTTCCTAAACAAAAACAAATGTAAAAATGCCACAAGATCAGTTTTTAAGTCGTGAGTCACGTATGAGCCATTCAGGCTGTGCAATTGTTCCCAAATATGAAACACTCATTATCACATACGTTTGCTGGTTTGTCTGTGAAGAAATGTACTCAAAAAGTTGTGGACGGATTTTCACATTTTTTTTAAATACAGGTGGCCATTGGTCCAAAGAACAATATATTAAAATTGAGAGGTGATCAGAATACACTGTGTGCAGAATTATTAGGCAAGTTGTATTTTTGAGGATATTTTTTATTATTGGGCCACAATTGTGTTCTCAATCAACCCAAAAGACTCCTTTATATCAAAGTTTCTTATTTTTTGAAGTTGGTGTGTTTTTTTTGTTATTTGCCCATTTTATGAGGATTTTTGTGTTTGAAGGTAAATTACTGTGCAGAATTATTAGGCAACGTAATAAAAAAACAAATATATACCCATCACACATGTTTATTTTCACCAGGTAAACCAATATAACAACTCAAAATACAGAAATAAACATTTGTGACATTCAAAAACAAAATCAAAAATCCAAAAATCAAATCAGTGACCAATATAGCCACCTTTCTTCTCCATGATGCTCAAAAGCCTTCCATCCATGGATTCGGTCAGTGTCTTGATCTGTTTGTGATCCACCTTGCGTGCAGCAGCCACCACAGCCTCCCAGACACTGTTCAGAGAGGTGTACTGTCTTCCCTCCCTGTATATCTCACATTTCATGAAGGACCACAGGTTCTCAATGGGGTTCAGATCAGGTGAACAAGGGGGCCATGTCATTATTTTTTCTCCTTTTATACCTTTTCTGGCCAGCCATGCTGTGGTGTATTTTGATGCGTGTGACGGAGCATTGTCCTGCATGAATATCATGTTTTTTTTGAATGATGGTGACTTCTTCTTGTACCACTTCTTAAAGAAGGTGTCTTCCAGAAACTGGCAGTAGGTTTGGGAGTTGATCTTGACTCCATCATCCACCCGAAAAGGTCCCACAAGCTGATCTTTGATGATTCCAGCCCATACCAATATCCCACCTCCACCTTGCTGGCGTCTGAGTCGGTAAGGAACTTGCTGCCCTTTAGTGATCCAGCCTCGTGCCCATCCATCTGGCCCATCAAGACTCACTCTCATTTCATCAGACCAAAACACCTTGGAGAAATCTGTCTTCAGATATTTCTTGGCCCAATCTTGACGCTTGGTCTTGTGCGTCTTGTTCAAGGGTGGCCTTTTTTCTGCTTTTCTTACCTTGGCCAGGTCTCTGAGTATTGAGCACCTTGTGCTTCTCGGCACTTCAGACATGTTGCAGCTCTGAAATATGGCACGACTGGTTGCTAATGGCTTCCTGGCAGCTTCACGTTTGATCCTCCTCAATTCATGGGGAGTTATTTTGCGTCTTCTTTTTTCAACACGCTTCTTGCGCCCCTGTTGGCTATTTGCCAAGAACCGCTTGATTGTGCGATGATCCCTCTTCAAAAGCTTGGCTATTTCCACACTGCTGCAGCCCTCTGACAGACATCTGACAATTTTGGACTTTTCAAAGTCTGTCAAGTCTCTTTTCTGACCCATTTTGCCAAAGAAAAGGAAGTTGCCTAATAATTAAGCACACCTTATATAGGGTGTTGATGTCATTAGGCCACACCCCTTCTCATTACAGAGATTCACACCACCTGATTTACTTAATTGGTAGTTGGCTTTCAAGCCTATGCAGCTTGGAGTAGGACAACATGTATGAAAAGGATGATGTGGTCGAAATACTCATTTGCCTAATAATTCTGCACACAGTGTAGTGCACTATATGGGCCGCACACCATTGTAGGGGTGTCTGGATAGGGAGCGATTTCAGACAGAGGGAGAAAAAGAGAGGAAGCTGGTAAGAGGAGGAGGATTTGATGAACTGGCTGTATCAAATCAAACTTTATTTATATTGCACCTTTTATGCAGAGCAATTTAATGTGATTCACAGTAACAAAAATACAAGGAACAATATAACCCACAATCTTTCCAACCTATTAATAAGCAAGCATACGCATATACATACAGCGGCACACACACACACACAAGCAATGGATTCAATAAGATGATACACATGGCTTGGCACCGAGGATATACAGCAAGAGGAAACATTGGAGTACTAATGACAGAAAAATGAAAGAGTTTAAAAATATATATACATAAATGAATGAATACAAATTAAAAAAATAGTTGCCGGTATAGTATGAATAAAATAATAAAACAAATATAAATAACTAAATAAAAGTATTTACCCGAATTACAATAAGAACAATTAAATTGTTAAATAGAGAGCCATGGATTAAGTAGATAATAAAAAAATAAAACCATAAAACATTAAAGAAACATCAAATGAAATAATAGATAATTAAAATGATATGTAATATAATAATTACACAAATGGCAACTTGGTGCGATTGTGTGATAGCCCCCTCATTTGTGCTACAATGGCTAAGAGGGATATAGACAGATGAATTTAAATTTGACCTACTAACCTAGATAATTGAATATTGAATAACTTTTGAGTCGTTGCAGCATAAACGCTAGTTTTCGCAGCACAAACGAATGGCTATGATTTGAAAAGAAATTCATGAGGGACACCTTCCACCACCAGGTGCTGGAGGAACCTGCTCCAGCCCTTTAAACAGCTCCCCCTCCTCAGGACACAGCTGCTGCCAATCGGCAGGTGCAGCTAATCAGCAGGAGCAATCCTGAACAGAGGACCAAGTTAGGAACATAAACAGAGATGGCAAGTCACAATTCTACTTAGAATTTTCAGAAGTACTTTTTTAAAAAGTACTTTTTTTCTCTGATGACTTTTTACTTGTACTCAAGAGATTTCTAACATTTCTCAGTCTGTACTTCCGGTACAATAGTTTTTATTCTCACTCAAGTGTCATGATCACACGCCTCCCCTCTGCGCCTGCCCTCTCCACCCGCCTGCTATCTGCACCAGTCCTGCCTGCCCACCTGTTCCCTGTTTCCCTGATGACCTCTCCCAGTATATAAACCAGCCCAGCCCTCTGTCCCGTCAGATTGTCAGCTCACCTTGCCTCAGCTCCTGGTTCCCCAAGCCTGCCTGCTCCCTCTGCCCACGTGAACCCGCCAGTGTGTACCTCGTCCGTCCGTCCGCCCGCCTCGTCTGTCTCCCAGTGTATCTACCTGCCTGCCCGGTCTATTACCCAGTCTTGTTCCTGTGTTTTGGACTTTGGTTGTGAATTATATCAGTAATCAATAAAGACTCTTGAGTTCTGTGCACTTGAGTACTGTGTTCCTTCTGGTCCCTGACACCGAGTTGTTATTTTTTCTCTTTTTTAATGCATTTTTCTCCCACTCAAGTAAGAAATCTGGGGAATCTTTGTATACAAAAGAATACAAACAAAATTACTGGGAGGATAACACTGGGGCACTTGTGCACTTAGTTTTGTCCGTAGGGCGCAGGAGTTTTTGGTTAAATTTCAGTGCACTGAAAGTTTTGAACCAAAAACTCCTGCGCCCTACGGACAAAACTAAGTGCACAAGTGCCCCAGT
>OMKY01214443.1:0-13825 GCA_900302395.1 Bregmaceros cantori | reverse complement strand
ATACGTTTTTTTTGTACCGATTACATTTGTTGAGCACATTGTTACTATTGTGAGGGCTTCATGAGAAGGGTGGATTGCCCTAATGTGGGCCATTTTTGCAAATGGCTTATGTCGGACAGTCAGTTGATTAATGTGGCACAGTGAAATGTAGTGTTGAGCAGTTGTACTTAATGTCAGACACATTACCAGAGTTTGCTTTTGCCATAGTTTCACTGTCATTCATTTGTTTAGGGTGAAGTCAGAGCCACTGGAGCTTTGGTGTCCCACATTTGGTAGTGGCCCCACTTCTTGTCCTTTATTGGATGTTATCTCTGTCTTCCTCTTTTCCTTCCACCTGGCACTGCAGCATAGTTTTTCAGAGTCCTTGGGAACGTGTTACATACCATTTCAGTTTTGGTTTTTTAACTATGGTTACTGGTTAGTAAAGCTTCATTTTCGCCTGATGGCTTGTTTTATTCTGGCTTTCACTTCTTCATTGGTGACATGTTCTTAATATGAGAATGCTGAGGAGCCTCCAGAAACACTGAACCTCTGTTGCCTGAATTTGTGTCTCTGGCTTTGCCGTCAGGGTCCATGTTTCGCAAGCATAGAGAAATATTGATTGATCAGAGTGAGCGCATCAGTCTGATCTTCAAACTAGTGAACATATCCTTCCAAATCGACGTTAACTTAGTTAGAGCTGCTTATGTTTGTACAAACCTGCTGATGATTTGAAGTTGTTCCTTGGTCTGTATCACTAGCACCCAGAGATGGGCAGTAACGCATTACATCTACTCTATTACAATTTTTTGTGTACATTTTTACTTTTGGCGTTCATTTTTCAGAAGTTACTTTCTACTTTTACTTGAGTAAATTTGAGGTAAAAAAAAAAGTAATTTTTACTGAGTTAGCTGTGAGCTATTTTCTACTCGTTACATTAACTTGGCAGTTAGCGACACCCGCTGGGAACTGTTGGCACATATGTTGACATCACATCGCTCTCGGGCGCTCTAGCGCTCTCTCTCGCTCCTTCTCTAGCGTAAGCGCTCTCGGTCTCTCTCCCTCTCTCTCTCTCGGCCGCTTTCTCTCTTTGTCTCTCTCTTGGTCTCTCTCTCTCTTGGTGTCTTTCTCTCAGGCGCTCTCTCTCTTGCTCTCTCTCGGTCTCTCTCCCTCTCTGGTGCTCTCGCATTTTTTCAGCTGTAAGTTACTCAGTACTTTGACTACTTAAGTAACTTTTTTGTGGAGTACGTTTTACACTTTTGCTATTAATTGCTAGTAACTATTTGGATGACTACTTTTTACTTTTAATTGAGTAATATTTTGCTGAGGTAACAAAACTTTTACTTAAGTATTTTTTTGGCTACTCTGCCTATATCGGCTAGTGCAAGGTATTTAAAACTACTTACTGTTTCTAGTTATTGACCCCTGACTCTGAAGTCTACTATGATGCCTTGGTATTCTTGGTCATCACTTCTGGTTTTTTTTTTGGCACTGATCTCCATAGCGTAAGCAGCAAAGAGTTTTGTCCAGTCGTTCCACCGGGTTTGCAAGTTCCTCCTCACTTCCTGGTCCATCAATATCATTTTCCATTTACAAACCGATCAGTTTTAATAGTGGGACAAGACACTGTCACATATATCCAGGCTAACCCATGAAACCCAGATTGGCCTAAAAAAGCTTTAGCTGTCACGGTTTGGTCCAAGGACGACACATCCCGGGACTCATCAGACGTGGTCCACCCATGAACCTCTGGAGATGCCGATGATCGGTGCCAGTCACCACCACTACCAGGACCCTATAAAAGAGCCAACCAACCCCCAGGTGGACGCCGACTCCTAGACTTTCCTCAGGTAAGCCAACTGCCTCAGAGGAGGAATCTAATCTATAGTCTTCTAAGCAGTGACATTTAATCCAAGACTGCCCGCATTCATATCCATAGTTCTATGTTCACCTGTGTCGCCATAAAGGTAACAATGGATTTTTTTGTCTTACAATAAAAGGGTTATTGAACCCTTTAAACTCTCTGTCTCTGGGTCAATTTAGCTAAAAAGTCTGTGTGCAAAACCGTAATACTAGCTTGATGGATTAGTAGAAGGTAAAAAGGTGAACACTGCCGCTACAACATCTATGAATGGTCACGTCTAAACAGAATCTAAATCACATTGGATCAAGACCTCTGGAGGAGAATGATTCATGTTGGTTTCCATTTTGCTGCATGGGTATTTAATGAAATAAGATGATCGTGAGAAGATGTTCAAAACGGCTTTTCCAGCAACATGCAGAGGTGTCCCACATCGATACCGGAAGAAGGCTCAGAAGCAGGCTGTACCTCCTACAGCCTGCTTCTGACAGCCAGATTTGCAACAAGCTTGGCTTGTTGGAAGCTGCGCTCAGCTTCTTGGCTCGGCCAGTTAGCTCAACACGCAGAGTGACAAGCCGGGTGATGTGGTGGTTTGGGGTGGAGTGACACACCTCACAGCAGGTGGCCCCCAGTACGTGTGCTGGGTCCTAGTCATGATGGCGCTCCTGGTGCTGAGAGGGGCGTAGGTCACACCGGGAGGGTGGAGTCGCTTGCTTAAGGTTTGCTTGTGGAAAATAGAGAAACACACACAAGAGGTGTTTAAACAAACCGCAGTGCAAACACAATGATGTCCTTAACTCGCACATACCCCGGCAGCAAGCTCACACAGGAGGGCGTGCACACAAAAACACCTTTATTTACTCAGGCAATAATGCAAATAGACCCACTGAAGCACATGTGGAAGTGTACATTATAAACAGGTTTAGGAAAAACAGGTTTTTCTTTCAAGATATAATCCCTTAGAGTTACATGGTGCTCATTAGAAATGTGATCAATTGTGTCATCTTATTTCAAAATTAAGGGATTACATTCCTTTAGTTTTAGATCATTTGAAATAAGATTATAATACCAGAAGCACTCAAACCTCTGGCAAGGTCGTAGGGTAAATTATGCTAAAGGGATACACCATAAAAGTGACCTATCCAAATAAAAATAATAATGTTGCGAATAATTATTTGAGAAACTCCTGAATCCGGATCATGACCCGGACTTTCACTAAATTTTAAAGGGTTGTTTCACCTCTGGTGAGATTCCATGAAACTCTGGCCATAAATGTGAGTATTTTCGTGAAGAACCCTTAAAAAAAAGAATTTATGGATCAATCAAAAATTTTGCCAGCCTAGAAATCAGTTCATGAATGTTCCCTAGAACATTTACTCACTGAATCTGGCACAGATCTTCCATCCACACAGCACCCTGAAACCACTGCAATGCACATGCCACACCTAGGTGCGCTGTGGAGCATCCACACTGGAAATAGAAACAAAGAAGGTGCACGTCTTTCCAGCGCCGTAACAACAGTCACCGTAACAACAATTCACCATCGCCCTCCGCGGTGGCTTGGCGGTGCCACAAACTCCAGCCAGCACGCCGGACCTGCCGGTTTAAAGCCACGAGCTGCAGCGCTCCACGCCACCGGACATCCCGGTCTTCGTGCCGCTGCCCAGTCGGCACAGAGCAGTGTGGCTGACTGGTCTGCCCCGCGCAGGTGGCCAGACATTATCTGGGGTTATCAGACTATACAAGCTCATCCATTGTTGTTATCCCTTACACTTACACTGCCGACACAGTGAATGTGTGTGTTGCTCCTGCAATAACGAAGCAGTAAAGCGACCAGTGATTGAAGCACTCTTGCGCCCACCATGATTACCGATTTATAGACACGTGTGTAAGTACGGGTGTTATCGCAGTTCGGCGGCATCCACGAGAACAATGAAACAAATATTTCCAGCTTAGTTTCATATTTTCCTCAGAGTCAAAAAATGCTGGCGCTATGTGGACGCGAGGGTAGTTCAGTATGAAAACATTCCGGTAACCATGAAAAACGGCTTCGTATGGACGGCACCTAAGGAGTCTTCTGCTGATGCTATTGTAGCGCCACGCCTCTACCGCCCAAGCCACAGTTGGTGCCAATGATGACTGCACGCATCTGGTGTGGATATGAAGTTGAATACCGGGTTCTTTCTTTTCTGCCTATTTTCCAATCAATAAAAAAATAATCTCGCCTTACTTAGTGTTAGTATAGAGGCGTAGATTCTCAAGCAAGGTAGTGAGCCCATGTGGGTCCCACTAAATTGTGGACTTACCAAGCTAGCGGTGTCATATGCTGCTCCGGCCCAGCATCCTTGTGTGTGTATATGTGAGTGTGTCGGAGGCTGAGCGTGTCTGTGTGTCAATGTCATCCGTGTGAGTGTGTATATGACTGAGATATGTGTGTGCGTGTGTGTGTGTGTGTGTGAAATGTGTTTTTTAGGTTATTATACATCTTATGGGTGAAGAATATTAAGATAAAATAATAATTCCATCAATCCTGAAACCAAATGCGAACCAACATACCAACTATTAACCAACACATTGTCCACGCATCACACATCGCATGTGATGCATGGATAGTGCGTTGGTTCTGGCTCGCTAGGCTAGTAATCAACCGCTTATATAGATCAAAAGGCTCGGGACGGAGCCATTCACAATTCACAAATGCTGTTTAAATAATTTGGTTACAGTAATCAAGAAATCCGCTTATAGTGTTAATTTTTAAAAATCAAAATCAAAAATTACGATTTTAAAGTACAAAATCAGGATTTTATTTTCATGCAAAATCGTCCATCACTATTGTGTGTATGTGTGTGTGTGTGTGTGTATTCATGTGGGTCTGTGTGTGTGTTGCTGTTCACCTGTTTACACACACACTTGACAAAAGGGGAAGTGGACACTTCTCAGGGCTTCACAATCTTTGCAGGCCGAACATGTAAATATAGACACACACACACACCTATATACATACACAGAGGGATACACAAACATGTACAGACACAAAGATCCGTACGCACACCCAACTTGACACCCAAAGAACCGCCTGGATTTTTCCACGCCCCGTCCTGTTGTTGTTTTATTCGACTCACCTGTTTGCACAGAATATGGACCAAGTCAACGCTGAAACGCCACAGCCCGCGCTGTTTGAACAGCTGACACTGGCGTTGACTTTTAGCACCTCGCACACAATGAGACACGCACACCCTCTCTTTCTCTAACACACACCCACACAAACACACAAAAACACACATTCACATGAGCCTGTTCGCCGGGTCTGTCAAAACGCCTCTGGATGACGTTTGAGGAAAAACCGAATTGTCAAATTAGTTTGGCTGTAATTTGATTTTTGCAAAGCATGATTCAGGTAGGCCTTTGTTTAAAGTTTTCGTTCTCGTATCCGTTCCCCCACATATCGGTCCTGAACCGGTTCGGGCCGCAAATATTGTTCGTTATTAAAGTTCCCTCAGTGTTTGGCAGTCTATTTTTGTGGACTTAACCTTAGAATAGACATACTCATTATTTCGCCTTGGTTTACATCAAAGCTATGCTCAAAAGCTATGCCCCGGCGCCACTGGAGATATAAGGCGAGTAAACAAATTTGGCGATTTTGAGTTGCCTCTATTTTCACCTCCATTTGAGTCCGTGGGGGCAAGTTACTCTAACAAAGTACTGATGTGGGCCAGAGTGAGTGCACACACAAAGGAAAGATGAATAGGCTCAACTCCGTATTTCAGTTAGAATTTTCGGTGGTGTTTTCTTATTGGAATACAACATACAAAGATGGACCCGGAGCGAAACACAGAATGAAGATTTTAAAAACTCTTTATTAATCAAACTGAATTATTTAGTGTTGAAAATGGTGCACAGCTGCAGTACATGTTATTGATAGGTAAACAGGAACATAACATCAAGCATAGGACCCTGTTCGTTTCACCCTCACTTGAACAAATTGATAGGGTCTGCTATACATAGGTAGCTTAGTTGCTAAATAAAGTTCTAATCCCAAAAATGATCTGATTATTTTGTTAAGGTTAGGTTAGGGTTAGTGTTTTGGAGGGACCCTAACAAAATATGTCTTTTGAATTCACACTTTACATCACGGCGAATGATACGGCAAAATTCGTTTTGGAATGCAGAGGCTTCGGGATGTCCTCTTTCAGGGCTCACGTGGAGGGTGACAACGGAACTTTACCGACCAGAGCCACGCTTCTACCTCAAGAAGTGCTGTGGGCCAGTCGGAGGCGCTTCTCCAAAGGGGAGATGAGCTGCAGGTGTGCTCGATGTGTTGTTCACGGAGGAACTGTCCGGTGTGCTGTCCGTCATCAAGCGGCACATCACATCACAATATTTGAATCAGTACTTTGTAGTCTTACTTAAGTCGTTTTTTTAAGTACAAATGTATTTAACTTTTACTCAAGTAAGCAATCTCAGTACTTTTGCCATCTCTGATTAAGTATAGTATATTACGTGTTGTTATGGATATGTGACTTGTAGTGTCACGTCTACATTGTCCCGATTGGCTACAAGGTGTGACATCATCGGATGTCCCCTCCTATTGGCTATAAATCAATTGTAATGGCAGCTCAGATCAGGTGTCCCGTCTTGACACGGGAATATGTCTAGAGGGTTCATTTATTAAGATATACTGGACATTAGCCGGGTATCGGCTAGCTAAGCTAAGCTATGAGCTAAGCAGGAAAACATGGCCGAACAACCACACATGAGGAAGCATCACTGAATTATAGCCAATGGGCGGGGGCATCCGATGATGGCACACCTTGTAGCCAATCAGGACAATGTAGACATGACTCTACATATCCATAACAATGTGTTCACCAAACAGTGTGCTTGAGACGAAATTCCATGTGTGTATATTGCTTGTATATGTAAGCATGGCAAATTCTGATTGTATATCCTTGACATGGAGAGTGGGAAAAATATTTTTGTCACAAACCTGCTTCCAAGGAACACAGCTGCAGACTGTTTCCTGGGAAAATATGAGCCAGTATATTGAAAAGGTACTTGTGTTATACTGCATGTCTGCGCACCTGTGACGGGCCAGGTGTGCCCTCCAGCCTGGTTTATGCGCTACCTGGCATTGAGACCAGTAGGAGAACAGGCGAGGGAGGGGAGTGCAGTGGCCGAGATAAGATCACATGAGATTATGTCCTTGCTAACATTGCTGTGAGGATGTGATCAATTTCATGCATATATTCTATTTTTAATTATTTACAAAATCAAGGCTTAGACAGTTCATATATTGTTTATGTTAAAAATACATAGGCCGTGTCCGAAATTGTGTGGCTGCAGACGCCAATATTATATATATTTGCAGATGCCGGTGGCTCCCAGCTCCAAGTGAAGCACCTGCAGCATCGCTGGCTTGCATCGGCATTGCAGCGCTCACTGGTGTTAATATCTCAGAGTGGACATTTCCAATACTCTTCCGTGCTTGCTTATGGGAGTTAGGGCATTATAGAAGAGGCGTATTTGATGGGTTCTCTAACCCAGGTTTTGTGTGAAAGATTTTCTTTTCTTAGATGATTCACTGGGGTACAGAGTCACATGCGTCTATGTGCCTGCGTGTATCGCTGTGTGTACTGTATGTGTACTGCTGCACTACAAAAAATACTTTTAGTGCTAGGAGTATGTATATCAATGCAAGTGTTCATGGAGTAGCGCGATTGCTATTGACACCACCGGCGAACATGCCAACTACATTTCCCAGCGGCCCCTGGACCCAGAAGTCTTGTGACTTCCGGGTCACGTGACCGCACAGCGATCTATCGGTAAGTTGGTGATTAAGTATGATTATGTTACTTATAGGCTACAGAAATGCATCACAATTCAATCACTTCTTTTTTTGTCATTTCCAACAACTCTGCAAAATCTCATCCATCACCTGCACCGCGGCTACGTCCCGGTGCAGGTAATAAAAATAAAAGGTGAACAACAGGATGAAGTGATATGGTATCAGATAGCTAGGGGTGCCTTACTGCAGGGCATGGTGTACCACTACAACATCCTAAATAGTTACATGTTCCAGAGAGTTATCCGGCCGAGTAGGCATATGCTGCACGAGTGTTCAGTGTTCTAAGTTGCACATTACTTGCAGAGTTCAAAAACATCACTGTACAAGGGAAGAAACTTTTCAAGCCTGGTGGTCCTAGCTGGTGAAGAAGTGGTGTGCTCGGTGGGAGGAATCGGTGGCATTCTCACTGAGGGGCTGCCACCCTTTCGAAATAACGTCATTCCGATCATCTGCTGCAATTCATCGGCTGGTGTTACATCAGATAATTTTGCCGTTTTATTTGCCATGATGTGAAGTCCAAATCCCCAAAACGATCTACTTATTTTGTTACGGTTAGGTTAGGTTAAGGTTAGGATTCGGTTAGGGGTAGAGGTTAGGTTAGAGGTTAGGGATTTGGAGGGAAGCGAACAAATTTAGCAGATCGTTTTTTGGATTCACACTTTACATCACACCAATTCGGAGTTGAGACGTCTAACCATATCACTCCCTATTCATGATCCTGTCGAACAGGTCTTGGATAAGGGGTGGTGTGGTACCCTTATTTTCTCACCCGCTCTGACAACTTGCTCCAGCCTAAGCTAATCGAGTCTTGTCGCAGACTCAAAACCAGACAGTGGTAGATGAGCAGAGGACAGACTGGATGTTGGCTGTGTAGAATGATTTTTAATTTCTCACAGGGTTGCATCAACGAGATAGGCATTGAGAAGGGGGACGGACTGAGAAATGGTTCTGGGAAGAGCTTTCTAGAGTTATCTACTCCGCACCCCGGCTGGCTTGGAGTGTGGGAGTCGCCTGGGTCAATTACTCAGACCCAAAAGGGGAAATGGAAGGCCAAAATCTTGGATGGCACTTTGGTCAGAAAAGATTTTCACTGCATGCCTGTGGTGCGCATATCTTGCTATATATGGAGCTCGGGGCCGGTCGGCCGACATCTAATTGCATAGTCTCTGGAGTTGATTGGTCGCTGACCGAAAACACAAGTGCATGCCGCGCACGTTGACATGCACGTCACGCAAACACACCCATGTGCACACAATCACTCGCTAACGAATATAGACTCACACTCACCCACACACGCACACACACACACACACACACTAACATACTTACATACATACAGACAACCACACACAGACAGACAGACAGCTGGACACACACAGACAGACACACAGACAGACAGACACAAACACACACAGACACAGATAGACAGACACACACACACAGAAATGTCCATTCTGTAAAGTGATGTGAGTTTGGTTGCGATTTGGCACTATACAACGATGTCTTTCAAAGTCTTTTTTTTTTAAATTTCTCGTTTTATTGACAGCGTTAGTGTGAGAGGGGGAAGGAGAGAATGGGGACTAGCGGATGTGCTGCGATCTAAGCCACAGCAACAAGACTATGCATGGGGTTGGCTTGGAGCAGCGGTCTTACCTACTGCGCCACGGGGCCAGCCCTTATACAAAAATCACTTGTGTTGACAGTTGAGTATGTCTGTCTATGATAGCGTGTTCAGTGTTTTGCACAAGTTGAAAACACTGTGCACACGCCCATTGTGTTATTAAAAAGAGGGTTAGTGGGAACATGCGGTGTGATGTTCCACGCCCGCTCTCTGCTCCTCACACACGACACCCGTAGAGCCTTATTGCAGCTGCATGTTTTATTTGAACTTTTCATTCTTTTCTTTGTTGGGACATGGGGAATACTTGACTTTACCCTTTCTTGTGAATGCAAAACACCATGGCTTATAGGTGCGTGTGCACTAACTGAAGTGGTTACCATGCGCTGCTAACTTAAGTTAGTAGTGACGTTAACTATTGGAGACTGTCTGTGGTACTTTATAAGTAAGTCTTTGAACCAATGTCAATCTTAAACATTTTTCCTTGTGTGTTTTTTCAGGCTGTTTTTCCGAAGCTTTATTTATTAGGGTTAGGGGAAACAGGTGAAGATGGGGACAGACATGCAGGAAATACGTCGGTGGCGAGATTCGAACCACTGACTCACCGCGCCATTGAGGAATATGCGTTCTCTCCAGTGATCTTCCTAACTGACTGAGCTACTAGGCAGCACCCTGTTAAACATTTGAACGATTCCGCGATTTGTCTTGATTCCAGCTTCAAAAAAATCACTACATTGATTGATTGATTTAGGGTGGATTGCCCTAATGTGGGCCCTTTTTTGCAACTAATGTGGAACAGTCATTCGCATAAGGTGGGACAGTTAAATGTATACTGTTGAACAGTTGAACTTAATGTTGGACACATTACCATAGTTTGCTTTCACCATAGTTTCTCTGACATTCATTACTTTAGGGAGGAGCTAGAGCCACTGGAGCTTAGGTGTCCCACATTAGGAAGTGGCCCACCCTAGGGCAATCCACCCTATATATTGATTATTCAAGTATCAACAAGTCATGTACATTCAACATCAGGCAAGGAAACCATATAACAAAACATGGTATCCGAAAAGGGCATGAGAAGAAGGAAAAGAATGTATAAACTCTCACTTTTCAGATCACAACTTTGCTAGCGTACAATTAACAATTTGTGCTGGAGTGTCTTAACTATCTTTTAAAATCAGGTACCTTATGGTAAAGGATGCTCGCTTCTGCCATTCATTGTATATGCTTATTAATCAATCACCCATATACGTGAATTCAACGTTTGTTAATAGTAACTGATCATGTTATCATCTTAATCAACTCCCTAAACTAATGAATGTCAGTGAAACTAAGGTAAAACCAAATATGGTAATGTGTATAACATTAAGTTAATTTGTTCAACACTACATTTCACTGCCCCACCACAACGCAAATGACTGTCCCACATAAGGAAGCTGCAAAAAATTGTCCACATTAGAGCAATGCAACCTACTATTCAAAATGTATTTATTTAAAATGTAATTTCACACACACGCGCACACACACACATATGCTTTTTATTTCCTTGGCCCCTGAAATGAGTGTCATTACTGATTCCTGTACTTCCCAAATATTGTATCTCTGAACATCACTTTATACTCTTTAATGCTAGAATATCATTGGCTGTGTCCGAAATCGTCCCCTATCCCCTACTCCCGATCCCCCTTATAGTACACTCACTAATAGTGCACTCAACAACAACGGCCGAGATTTCGGGCACTAGAGACAAAATGATTATAAAACATAATATAAAACATACAATTATAAAATTCAACAATCATCACAAAAAGTTAGAAGTACTTAAATGTATAACTATTTGCCGTGGTCGGTCGCAATTTACTCCCGCCATGCCAAGATTAGGTCATTTTTAAAACGTCTCGCAATGCATTATGGGTTATATTGCTCCGTCTAGGGTACATCCGATGCTCACTACTTTTTGCAGTGCATTGTGGGATACTTTCAGTGCACTATAGGGTACATGGACAATTCGGACACCCCTACAAAATGGCGTGCACCCCATATAGTGCACTATATGGGGGATAGGGAGTGATTTCGGACAGCCTTTGTTTTCATAACAGTTATGATTGTTTGCTACTTTGCTCTCTTTAAAATCATTCACCTGTATCGATCCACAGAATGCCTATTGGTCGCTAGAGTGGCGAGAGATAAGGGGGATCTTGAAGCGACGAGGAGGAGTAGGTGTAAGAAGAGGGAGGGTAAAGGGTTGCATCAGAAAGGTGTGTGTGTAGCATGATGTTCAGCCAGACTTTGACACACAGCATCTGGAGAAATCTCAGCGTCTGGGAACCAGCCCATGGCGCCTTGCACCAGACCGCATGTATGCTGTCAAACCAAATTAATGTTTCCCTTTGTGACTATCTTCTCTCTCCCTCTCTGCCTCTCCCTTTCTCTCTTCCCTCTCTCTTTTCCCCCTCTCTGTTTCTCTCTCTCTCCCCCTCACTCTCTTCCCCTTTCTCTCTCTCCCTCTCCCCATCTCTCGCTCCCTCTTTCTTTCTTTCTCTCTCTCTCTCCCTCTCTCTGCTCTCCCTCTATCTCTCTCTCACACCCCTCTCTTTCTCTCTCTGCTCTCCCCCAATCTCCCCCTTTCTCTCTTTCCCTCTCTCTCTCTCTCTCCCCATCTCACTATCCCTTTTTCTCTCTCCCCCCTCTCTCTCTCCGCTCTCCCTCTCTTTTTCTCTCTCCCCCTCTCTCTCCTCTTTGTCTCTCTCTCTCTATGCACTCTCTCTGCTCTCTCTCCCTCTTTCTCTCTTTCCCCCCTCTCTCTCTCCCCTCTGTCCTTCTATTTTCTTTTTTTCCACCGAAGAAATAACTTGAAAAAACTAATAATTTTCTTTTATTTGATTCCTTTTTTTAATGTAACATAGATATTTTTGCAGCCCATTTGGCACTGTCTTACATGTAACAGATTGATGTACTGTGAGTGCATTTTTTGACTTGTAAATTGGATGAGTAAAATTTCATCAGAGTAACTGTACTTGAGTAATATATCTCAGTACTCTTTCCACCTCTGATGGTGTGGTGGTGTTGGTGTATACTGGTATATGTGGTGTATACTGCATGGTGGGAGTCGTGCATGCACTGCTGGGGGCCTCTCTGTCGTTCCCTGTGTTTTTGTGTCCACTGCTGTGCTCTCCGCCTCCATGTCCACATCTGGAGTCTAGACTCACTGGCTACTCGGAGCTCACTCCTCCCGCAATGGTCCTCTCTTTGCTTCTCGCTCTCTCTCTCTCTCTCTCTCTCTCTCTCTACGCCTTCCCACACACACTCTCGCTCGCTATCTCTCTATCGCTCTCACCCTCCTTCTCTCAATGAAATCAATTCAAAAAGTGACTTTATTGTTAATGGATATCACACATTGCCAAACCATATGTATGACAAACCATAATAAACAAACAAACAGGATGTAGATGCTAAATTTAATTCAAAATGAAAACACTGCACTGTACACATTCTATAGTTTCTATAGGGAATACGCATGTGAACATCAATACTATCTGTAGTGCAGTATCCTAAATACCTCCATGTCACTCACTCAAAAATAAATCAAAAGTATGACCTAGTAAATAAACGGTAACTCCAAATGTAACAACACAATAACGTCAGAATATTTACTGTGTCAATAAACAGTAAGTACAACATGTAATTACAAAATATCAGGAATATATAATATTGTTACCATGTAATGACTTTCATTTAAAAAGTAGTTACTATATCTTTCCATAAAACCTACTAAGCTTTATACAATTGTTACTACACAATACTTACCAAATACTTACGCAGGAATCAATATTGCTATTACCATGTAGTGACTTGGTAACAATCTGTATTTACAAAGTAATTAGTATATGTTTACATGATAGTTGCTATGTAATTAGATGATAATTAGCATCATTGTAAAAGGAAGTGTTACCAAAGTTTCATTCCCAGCGGAGGGATGATTTGTCCTCCACCATGTTAAGGACATCTTTTTAAAAAAAAACTCTCTCGTTCTCACACTGTCTATCTCTCTCTTTTCTTGAGAGCATCCATATGTCACTGTGCTGCTTGCTGTCCCTCTCCCATCCCCTGCTTCACCTCCACCTCCCTCCAGCATTCACCCTCGCGTGGTTGTTTGGATAGCTGTGAGGGCTCAATCGTTGTAATTTCAGTTCAATGTCTGCACCTCGTTTTCTGTCCTCAACCGTCTCTCTCTCTCTCTCTCTCTCTCTCTCTCTCTCTCTCTCTCTCTCTTACTCCAAATGGATCTCAGTCCAATCTTCTCCTTTTCCCGTCTAAACAGCCCCACTCTCCCCCTTTCAATCCCCAATTCAATGATGTGCACGGCATACATTACTGTTGGCATTGCCTAAGCGTTATTACCTTAAACCCAAAGTTCAGACGGTTAAATAGATGCATATTTAACAACATTCTGAAGAAGTGTTTGAAAATAATCAGTGACATTTGACAACTGAGAAGTGTCATAGATAAACAATAATATGAC
>OMKY01214442.1:0-11963 GCA_900302395.1 Bregmaceros cantori | reverse complement strand
GACGCTGATGTCCCACGCAACGGCTCTATTTCCTTCCTTCACTGCCAGATTGGTGGCTTTCAACTTAAATGTGGCATCATTTGAAATCATAGTTTATTTTCCATGATGATCCATGAAGGATTTGTAAAAAAAGGTAGCACTTCATAATACGTGTCCACATTTGAACATTAGTTACGCATTAGCTAAGCATTAGTTAAACCATCATTTCAACCTTAGTTAACCCTTAGTTAAGCATTACATCTTAATTATTTCGCATTACTTAATCATTAACTAATGATTTTCAGACCAGCCCTCACGCATTAAGCATGGCTTCAGACCTGGCATGACCAGACCCAACACACCGTAAACCAGATTACGGTCTGAAAATCATTAGTTAATGATTAATTAATGCGAAATAATTAAGATGTTATGCTTAACTAAGGGTTAACTAAGGTTGAAATGATGGTTTAACTAATGCTTAGCTAATGCGTAACTAATGTTCAAATGCGGACACGTATTATGAAGTGCTACCGTAAAAAATAACTGTCCTAAAAATCTGTTCTCCAATGACTCGCCTACCACGGAGCGATCACCTGTGTGTCGTGCGCAGATACAAACTAGGCGGGCGTTGTGCGTATCATCTTGGATAGGATCGGGTGGCTTTTAAATGTTACTTTCAGCTGCATTTTTTTTTCTTTCACAGTAAATGTTGCAGTGTTAAATCAACACTTAAAGGGTTAAATCTAACACTGTGTATGAGTGTATTTGGTCCTTATCAGATTTGGTGTTAAATTAACTCCTTCCATTGTGTTACATTTCTAGAGTAAAATTACCCCGAAATTGAGTAAAAAACGAACACTGGCTAACACTGTACAGCACTGACGGCACGTCCGTGAAGGGACGGGCGTCTGCATCTGAGCGGACAAAGGCCACGAGGGCCTGCGACAGGGCAAGTCGGCAGCGCTACTGCGACCCAAACCCCTGGGGTCCGAGCCGAACCTCGGCCCACCCCTCTGCAAATTAACACCAACACTAGTAAATATTCAACTCCCTCAGTTGTTGTAATAACTCTGAAAGAGTCAATAAACTTTGACACTGCATATTCAACACTGCAAAATTTACAGTGTATATACTAATGCGCTGTAACACAGTCAAGGAAAAAGATTGCAGCTTATAGCCCGAAAAATACGGTATATGACTCCTATACCTATGTAAATACATGTCCGTGTGAACCGCTCATATACCTTCATATTAATGCTGCAACTAACGATTATTTTGATCATGGATTTATCAGCCTTTTTTTTACTGACAATTAATCTATTAATCGGCTCATTTACCCATTTAATATCAGAATGATTATTAACCTGAAATATTCATCATTAAAAGTTGGCAGTATTAATTTCCATTGTTTAGTATTGGTATGGGAGAGCCTACGCTTCCCTGCTAACGTATTGCGTTTTCACCCATTATGTGTTATTGTGCGGCGTAAAAGTATTCAGTATGCAAGAGAATGGGCAGGGCCAAGACACTGTGGAATGCCAACTGACAACATGTATTCAACACGTCTGCTTCACGCATACCCTCCTCTGCCCCCACACACACATACAGCATGGTCTTGCCATACGGTGGTGTGTTCCATCCACTTAAACGTGGATGGAATGGACAACAAAACATTTTGGGGGGGACAAAAGTTTGCAGATCTTTGTGGATTTTATTAAACAAAGCGAATGTGTTCATCTGCTTTACTTTGGCCATCAATGCAACAAGATGTTAAGCATCGCCAGGTCTTTAATTTTCTTTCTATCCGTCTCCCTCGTCTAGGAGACCTATCTGATGAAGCACATGCGGAAGCACAACCCGGACCCCCTGGCTGGTCCAGGAGGTGGTGGGCCCGGGGGGAACCAGCCACACGGTCCAGGCTCTGGGCGCGGCCGAGGTCGTGGCCGTGGGCGAGGAGGCCGTGGAGGAGCGGCACCTTCTTCGCTACCAAACCCCGGGGTCAGTTTTGCGCCCCCTCAGCAGGGCGGGGGTGGTGTGGGCGTTCCGTGCCCTTTCGACCTCCATCCGTACAAGACGGTGGCATCTAGCGAGCTCCAGTACAAGCCAGTCGGCGTGGCCGATCTGTCGGTCGCCCACAAGGACCTTTGCCTCACAGTGTCGACTTCCACCATCCAGGTGGAGCATATGAACACTTAGGCGTAAATCTCGCCTTGGGTACAAAGTGAATAACATTGTTGTTACAGATTTTGGCATCCAGTTGATCTGTATCTTGGACACATAGGTTGAAAGAGCAATGCAAAGGAATGGTTTGCTGTATTGCTCCTCCACACAATTCTAAAACTCAAAACACCGGCAAAGCCGGTGTTCGATTTTTATAAGTCATAGTTGAAACTTCAGACAGAACACCGTTGGTTCAAGCGGTACCAGACAAGCAAAGCTGGTAGTGGTGCACCGATCCGATCAGTGATCGGAGGCCAATCAGACTTTTTTCCAACTCGTGATTTTGTCCCGATCAATATCGGTAAATAGGTCGAAGCCAAATGATTGTTCATTACTTTGACTATTATTGAAATTGACAATTGTGCCAAATAGGTTGGGTACTACCAATTTTTACAGGATCAGGACTCTATCGGGACTCTGTATCGGGGATCGGCACTCGAAACCGGAGATCGAGATCGACGATCCTTAAAATAAAGGATCGGGATCGGATCGGGCGCAAAAAAAAACGCGATCGGTGCACCCCCATTCAAGATACGGTTATTGGTTGCTGCGCCTGCCACAAAGTGTGTTTTTCCTTTTTTGTATTGTTCCTGATTAACGGCTTCACATACGTATGTATGTGTATTGTGTAGAACACAGCCCGACAGCTAAAGTTGTAGCCAGAATTTACCGTCGTGTTGATCACATGGTTATTGACATGTCATGTGCATAATCGAGATCAAAACTAATTGTTGTTTAAGGACAATCAGTCAACATGGGCATGATTTGGAAGCTGTCATTGAATTAGTATATGCCCCAATAGTGGTGCATTACGGCTCCAGCGTGCTATATGTTTGCGCTCTCACTGCATGCTGAGAGCATACAGAGACATGGTTCGAGAGAGAAAGAACTGTTAAAATGTGTTTATATATATATACTGGGACACGCTAGAAAATGAGGCCAGTGAGAAATATTTACAAAAGATAATCATTATAAAGGGATTGGACCCCTATCAAATAGATGCCATTTACCATTTACTGTCAGAAGATGGCAGCATACACCCACGGGTGTGTGTGTGTATCTATGTATGTATGTATGTATGTAGTCGAGTGACTTGTAATTTGTAAACTTGATGTGTACCAGACACAAGGTAGGCAAATATGTCCGCAATAGTGAGTGGCGGTAATAGATTATTGTCCTCACTCCATTCACTTGTTGATATTTGGTAGGTGGCCAATCCGCTTATAATGGTTATCTTTTGTAAATATAACTGTCTGGCCTCATTTTTGTTATTTATAGTTTACACATTTTAACAGTTCTTTCTCTCTCAAACCGTGTCTCTGAGCGCAGTGAGACTGTAAACATACAGCGCGCTGGCGCCGATATGGCCGCCGCCCACCTGCGGCGTCACTGGTGCAACAACCCTATTATCCCATTATAGTAGATTTGGGGGAATTGAAACAATCATGCTGTCCATTCTTCCATTCACACCAGTCATGGTCAATGAAGAAGTACATATTCCTCTATCCTTCAGTTATTGGAAATCCACAACAAATTTTATAGCAAGGGCGAAGTGGGGGTGATGGAAGTGCCGTTTTCCAAATCGACCAAAGAATCGTCCGAAAGACACTGAAAGAATCGACCAGAGCTATGAATCATCAAGTGGACAACGAAATGAGGTGCTAGATGCACAAAAATGTGATGAACAACAAAAGAGAAAGCCGAAAAAGCAAAAGTCGGCCGTACAAGCATGGAGGAGAGCATTCGGAAGGGCACGCACAGTATTTTGGCATGGAGGGGGAGTCGCACTGTTGCCATCTCGATAGTTGACCAGTGAGAGATTGGCCGCGTTACGTGGCACAGTCAACTGTATGATTGTTCGGGGAGAGGAAGGGTAAACCAAAAAAAGCACTTCATGAAGCAGATTCTTCATCCTTTTTTTATTTTTTGGCGATCGCCGTCCATATATATTTGTTTATATACCACCTCATAATTTTTATGTTTGTATGTATGTATGTATGTATGTATGTATGTATGAGTGTTTATGTGTGTGTATATATATATTTCTGTCAGAACCATTTTAGTCAAGAAACACAACAGAAGATTAAGAAGCAGCTCTTTTATTGAAATTAGAAATATCTTGGCGGTATGGCTCTGTTTGGAGGAACTCCCCTATTTCCATGAGTACCATGGAATAGCACTAATTCAGAGAGCAGCAGCAGTTTAGAGAAGTTTCACCCTAGCATCATGCAGGGTGAGAAGGGAACAGTAGTTTAGGGGATTCTCACCCCAGCACGCAGGGTGAGCTGGTTAACCTCCCATGAACAGAGCCGAGCGACGTGACAGGAGAACATGTCACATCATTCACAACACTTTTTCCATTTTGGTGGTGGAGCAAGGGAATGTGGTGTATAGCAAAACAAAGTAGAATTTATAGGGCGTGCCAAAGCTGTCCAGCCAATCGCTAGGGTAGCAAGTTAATCAGCTGAGGGGATACACCTGGATCAATTAGGAATGAATGAAGGGGAGGGCAGCAAGCTTCTTAACTATCATGGCCTGCCAGAAATGACGTTAGTACTTTAATATATATATGTACACACACACACATATGTTATTTTTTATACCCATGAGAGAGCTGTGTGTGCGTCTGAGAAAGGGAGAGAACATTTTACAAATAGTTGAAACTGAGAGCATACGTTACACCAAAACAGATCGGTACTATCATAGGTTATCATTGTTTGAACAATTTCAGTTTTAAGTGTTTTTCATTCTTGTGCAGTCATTATTTTGATTCCGTTTGCTTCAACTAGGACAGTGACTTCCATGTTATGGGCGGTTTGTTGGTTAAAATAGGCAACGTGGCGACTGTACCAAAGAGTATATATATGTAAAGAGTTGACATTGGCCTGTATCATGGGTACGGCCTTTTGGTGTCACCGCTGATCAACCGGGGTGAACACGGCGCCATGAGTCCTGTCGCCTCTTTCAATTCTATGAGATGATAAAAAAATGTAAAAGAACCCACTGTTCTGCAATTAATTTAAAATTAACTAACGCCCGTTTTTCATTCTTTATTGAGAGAGACAGTGACAGGATTAAATCAGAAATTTGAAGAGTCAGGGGGCTGGGGCGGACATTGCGGAAAAGCAGGAGAGGGTATGCAAACCCCTCGGTGCTGCCCCCCTGTGGCCTGGGGTTGCGCTGTCTAACCACTCTGCCACCGCACGCCCCCGTTTTGCAATTCTTTTAAAATAATTACCAGGTGACCAGCGCTATCTCGTTTCCCTGATTTTCAAAGTAAAAGCAAATATAAAATCAATTAAATTGAATTATTTCATTGGCTTCACTACAGATAAATACATTTTTCGTATTAAAAAAAGCTAAATGTAGCTACATGTAATTCTTAGCATTTTATATGTACATCATGCCCATACCACCAAATACATCTCTATGTATTTCCAGCAGTGTTCATTACATTGTTTGTTTGACTTACATGTCACCTGTTTACATATATACTCTTTGACTGTACAAGAATAGGATTGTTCACCATACGTGGTGCCCGGTGCACCGCAGTGAAAAGAATGACATGATCCTCTTCAGCTGGCTCCTGTTAGTGCGTTGGCTCTTCTCTCTCTCACCATTTCACACAGTGTGAGGGTTTCCAATTTGGGGTTAAGGGAACACCGTGCTATGAGCGGGGGGCATGGGTTGATGCTAGTGACATTCCTGTGAGTGATTTTAGTCAATAGCTATGCCAACGACCATCTAAACTTTCTGATTGGGCTACACGAGTTTCATCTCTGCAAGTATATGAAAGGGTACCATATGGTACCTTGCTATATGCCAGTAATGCTGCTCTGATCTATACAGCCATCAGATTTCCTCTGTATGTCTTGGATTGTACAATCTCGCCAATGCCTGTGGTGCCGTCGGTAAAGCAGACCCGAGGGCTGACTGTTCAGTGTTCTTTTGGCAGACCAATATTGTTCCCAATGGGTCGAGGCTGGTGTATTACCCGCCTACTATATAGACAATCTGGTTTGCTATTATTATGTTTTCACCCGCGAAAAAGCTGAAAAGGTTGAGCACGGATCTGGATGAAATTTTCCAGAGTTGTTGGAAATGACGAAAGAAATAAGTGATTCAATCTTGGTGCATTTCTGTAGACTATAAGTAACATTGCTCTGCATGAAAAGTGCTATGTGAATAATGTTTGATTTGATATTAACGGGGGGCGTGAACGATCCCCGTTCTCCGTAGTGACTTCACGCGTTGCCCTGTTCTCCCGCAGCTGCGCCCGAGGCGCTTTGGTCTCCCAAACGGCCAATGCCATTTTTGACCGGCGGTGCCATTACCGAACGTTTCCCATCGCGTTCGGGATATTCTGAAATGAAAACATGGCGGACGCGCCGCCGACAGCAACTTAAGGTCGTCTGCTCCCAAGCTATGCATCATGGTCATTCTTATGCCAACGTCCGAGTTCAAATCACGTCGCGAGCACTTCTTCGCATCTTTTTTTTTCAATTGCAATTTTTATTTTAGGTTAGACTATGTTTAGTGGTTTGGTTTAGGGGTTAGGTGCAGGTTTGCAATATCTGAGTGCTTCTAGTTAGTCATATTCAATTCCAACCACTCTGTTAAATTCATATTTTTGCGTGAAAATGGAACACATGTGGCTCAAATATGGTTCACTACAGTCACTTTACTGCTTACCAATGCAGCTGTAATCACACTACGTGTCACTGAGCACCCTGGCTTTTACTTTAAACGGTACACACACCCCCACCCGAAATAGCTGTTCTATTCACCGCTGTTTCTCATATGCCGCCCTTGTGCAATTCACAGCATTATGCACTAAAGTCAGTGTTCAATGTGCATAGTGCACTGACGCAATTGCACCATGTGAGACACAGCTCTTATGTGTCAATTTTGGAGGAGTTACTGGCTGTGTGGGAGATCTTTTTTGTACCGAAAACAGGCAGTTTTGGTGCATTGTTTTTTTTTGTTCACATTTGGTTTATGAAGGCATGCAAATTTTGGGTTCTTCCAAATGGCATACATACCTACATAAATGTCAAGTGTTTTCTAATTGTTGCTCTTGCAAGCGTATTACAGTTTAGAGATCTGGAGGAACTTGCATAACAGACAGATAATCTGGACATTAAAATGGACATAAAAAAATACAACTCCAAAATCAGTTGTTGCGAAGTAAATTGGAACTTGACTTCTTTGTTCAAATTACTTTTGGTCAAAAACATTTGATTCGTGAAAGGCCAATAGAATGCACATCTAGGGGTGGGGGGGCTCTTCATCCCAGTTTCTGATTTAATCATGTCACTATTGCTCTCAATAAAGAATGAGAAATGGCGCTCGTGCCCAAAAAATAACTTTTATTAAAAAAGGGAAAAAGAATGCACATCTTATTAGTCTCCACACAAGCTGACAAGGAACAAATTAAATTTTGCCCGCCAGATGCATAATTACATAACGTGTATAACGTATTTTGATTGGATGCATATTTAATTACCTGTGTTTGTTAACTTTTGGATTCCTGCTTGCTGCCTGGATCAGATCAGCTCCTGGTGCCACAACAAGCCAACCCCTCTTGTCTTAGTTACGCTTCTCCAATGATTTCATCTGGTCAACTAGATGTAAATCATGTTTGAAGAATGGACACCCTTGTGTGTGCCCTCTATGACCCCCGCCCCCTCTCCCTCCTCCAACCTTCCCACTGCCCAAACGTTTGGCACGAATGGGACCCAGCCACCAGTATTCAAGCATAGGCAATTTATTCAGTTATTACCATAGACTGTATATAAAAACGGACACCGCATTTGTTTTGATGGCCTACTTCCGGGTTGGTATGGGCCTCAGGCTAACGGAGCCTAGTCTAAGAAAACCGAGGCCTATGAGAATTCCAATGCAAATATTCTAATATTAGCAGCCTGTTTTAACCTATTCCTAATTGATTTTTTTAATGTATATTGCCGGTTATCGGTTAATTATCGATTAATTGTGCGTGTGTGTGAGGGGGGTCATAATTTCACAAACGCGTCAGATTTGCCGTTAATATTTTTTATTTCAGCTCCCATAGGATCCCATTCATTCTGACTCTGTCGTTGGCACCCCTAGCGGACAGGACCACCGGAAGAATTCGCATGTGGGGTGTCTCTCTCTCATACACTGTATAGCTCTCTCTATCTCTCCTTGTCCTGGATATACGTGTACTTTCAACAATGGCAGCGCGCAGTCGGCGGCACAACCCGAGTTCGATCACAGCAATAGGATGACGTCATGCACGCTGCGTCTACTTTATATACAGTCTATGGTTATTACATTAACTCTACAAAACGTGGCACAACTGTTAATGCCTAATGCCTTTTTGATGAGACGCAAAACCTCTTAACTCAACGTTGACAGCCCTCCCATGCCCCACAGATAACTTCCTTTACAAATGAACTCTTTCACGGCCAAAAATGTGCACTAAGGTTTTAAAAGTCTATGAATTCTATCTAAATAACTGATCATTTAAAGAGGTGGATCTCTACACCTCGGTCCAGAACTTTTCTAGACCTTTTTATGCTTATTCTTTCCAACCAAATGTTTTTAAGTGTTCTGTGGAAGTGATTGGCGCTGAAATGGTTAATGAAGTCATTCTGCTTCATTTCATTGTCACACGAAATATGAACTTTGTTTTGTGACTGACCGATTCCACGTGTGTTTTAAGGGCGTACACAGCATTGGGGAGAACACTAGTTTGGGAAAAAAAGAGTTTGGTATAAGTGGAATGGTACAGGAATTCAGATTTACAGTTGGCTACTTCAGGCGGGCTCTTCACTCACAGCTGTCACTTTCACTTCCTTGTTTCCCGGTTTGCCCAGGCCTATCCTATGGATAGTCGCTTATAAACAACTACGTATGGGTTTGGTGGCATTTGTGAGAGAGGGAGTTTGTAAATGTTTTTAAAATGTTTTTTTTTTAAGCTGGACAGCCTGATTCACCAGAAATGGTGTAGAGGTTGAATCATTACAAAGACTTCTGGACTCCTAGATATACATGGATGCCAAGACATGTTTCTGTGCTTAGTCTGTGAGTTGAACCAGTCCCTATTTAAGTACTGTGTTTTCTGTGTGTGTGTGTGTGTGTGTTTTATTTTATTTTTATTTTTTAAGGGTTTTTATTTTCCCCAATGTCACCATCATCGCCCCAGCACTTTGTGTTCGCGCTTAAAGAATAGAAAAAAATAGAATAGATATGGTATTGACACTATTGGGATCATAAATTTACAGTAATCACATTCCCGTGAGCAGTGAAGTAAGTGTGATAATGATTACTTGCTACTGCTTGGTAAATACTAACCATTGTTTGAAACAGAAACTGCTAACACATTCAAACATAGCGTTAAACATTTCAAATTAGATGTATTGTATCATTTTGGTTTGTCTGTATGAACATGTCTTGTACATGGTGAGGTTGTTTGGGCATAGGGCAACAGCAAAAGCTCTCTGTCACCCTCAACATCTCACGTTCAGTGGATTACGAATCATGCCCAAACATGATCTAAACGCCTACAAATAAAGTAAATAATCATAGTTAATCTGACAAACAAGGTGCAATTGTTAAACATAATTCAAACTTCTCCTTTTCAAGAAGCAACTGGACTTTTATTATCTATGGACCCCTGGAATAATTGCGGAGGACGTCTGAGTTTCATTTGACATGGGAATGCGCGATGTCTGTGATTTGCAAAGTAATAATTTCCACTGCGAGTTACCTACTGTAATTCGTCGAAACAGAATTTGTTTAACTTTGTTAATACACACACACGCGTGATTGTGTATGTGTGTACATGTGTGGGCAAGCGAAAATACGGCACGTGTCATAATGTCTTTTAAATTGAGCAAAAGACAGCCTTTTACTAATGCCGTCAGAATGTGCGACAAAATACCACAGAGGGGGTAATTGTGAATTACCAGAGGTCCCCACGTAATTCAATGGCAGTGCGAATTGGGCTTATGTCTAACTTTGTCTACATATAACCTAATATTGTATAAATCATTACTTTACGATGCAAATAACCAGTAATGTACATTGCGCTTTGCACTTACCTTGGCCCAGCGCAGTTCATAAACTTCCACGCCCGCAGTCACCTCCTCAGTCCCTTACCCAACTAATTTGCACAATTTATCATTGAACCCTGAAGTGCTTATGTGATTAAAAATGTGTTTTTGTCATTCACTGTGTAATTTATTAAGTCGGTATTGAATATTGTTTGCGGTTTTCAATAGTGACTAGTAGTGCCTTTTTCTTTTCAATTGTTCAATGTATTGCGTGTGGAAGATTTGTTCGTTTTGGGTGAACATGTGCATTTTAAATAGTGACTGGTTTGGACAGATTAGACACTGATGTAGAAGTGTCTTGAGGCCACACGTTCTATTAAAAGGAATTGTGAACCATTTGAGATATTTATATTGTTACACACCCTGTGCAGTTTGATGCTGTTTGGACACCTTCCACATGAGCGGCCACCTAATGCCTTGTGTGTCTCTGTGGACGTAGTCAATTCTGTGAGGCATGGCCGACAGCATATGTGCCTGCTAGGGGTGCACCGGTCACATTTTTTTTGCTCCCGATCTGATCACGATCTTTTGATTTTAACGATCGGCCAATCCCGATCTCCTGTACCGAGTCCCGATCCCCGATACCGAGTCCCGATACAGAGTTCTAATCCTGCAAAAATTGGTAGTACCCAAACTATTTGGCACAATTGTCAATTTCAATAATAGTCAAAGTAAATAAACAGTCATTTGACTCATTTACCGATCGGGATCGGTAAATGTCACAAGTCCCGAAAAAAGTCTGATCGGCCACCGATCTGAGAATCGGTGCACCTCTAGTGCCTGCAACCCTCTTAGCTCTCTGAGTTCCAAATAGACCCTGGATGTTCTAAGTAACGTAAATTAGATTGGAACTACCAAACAATAACGGCCATATTGGGAACTGGAAAGGAATACATTTAATGGCATGCCCAATGTATGCCTTTTGGGTGGGTGTTGCCAATTTCAATATCGATGGATGAACTCAAAATACCATCAAACTACAAGGTGTACAAGTGGTAATGGCTTATTTCAGAAATAATGCCAAAAAACAAACACAAAAGGAAAGGGCTATTGTCCCTTCAAACAATTCATTTTATAACTGTATATCACTGTGGGAAATTTTTATAGGTTAATAACTTGCAACTTGTCAGACGACACCAGCCATTCAAAGGCCGCCATTGCTAAGCTGGCTTTATGATTGGCGTGTCTATTCCGTGTATACTGCCCCAACCCGCCCCACCATGGTTCAATGTGTCTTTTTTTTATGGAGAAGTTCTCAATATTCTTAATGTCAGTATAATAATAATATAATTAACTACCCTCTTATTTACACTTGCATACTATACACACACACACACACACACACACACACAAGTAAACTGCTCATCTGAATAGACTGTTGATTCCAATAAAGACAAAGTTTGCTGAAAATTATGAAAATGCCTCATTGGTTTGATTGAGTATTACTGCCCACACACATTCACGTTTCCATAGTTAATAATGTATACACTTGTTTGTGTCTCAGTACATAGATGACTACTACCAGTACTAAACGTACAGGTGAGCATACAACTTTCTACTCTAAAACTCTCTCTCTCTCTCTCTCTCTCTCTCTCTCTCTCTCTCTCTCTCTCTCTCTTTCTCTCTTTCTTTCTCTCTCTCCCTCTCTCCCTCTCTCTCTTTCTC
>OMKY01214439.1:0-10894 GCA_900302395.1 Bregmaceros cantori | reverse complement strand
ACGCTCTTCCGATCTCTCAGAACCGTTCCACCTCCAAAATATTGGTCCTGAATCGGTTCGGAACGCAAAGATTTCGTTATTATATTTTGCAATGTTAAGTTTAGATATAGTTTATAGAAAATGTTTGGTGGATTCAAACTTCAGTGCAACTGTATTAACGTGAAACCGGGTTTAAAACGCCATTATATTCACTTCCTCATCTGTCCACAAGATGAAGCCCCACAACCGCACAACCGGAAATAGTCTCCCAGACATAAGATATGTTAAAATATATAGAGAACAAAAAAAAACGTTTTTAAACGGTTTTGTTTTTTATGATGTTCCGTTTCTTTTCCGGAACAGTTAAAGAAACCTTTTTTCGTTTGTTTCTGCTCACTGAAAAATTTTGCAAAATTCTGTTCGTTTTCAGTTTCCGTTTTCGTTCCTTGAACCGGTTCGGAGCCCTACTAAGTACCAAACTAAGTACTTCAAAAGATACAAAAACAGAAGGTCATTTGTTAGTTTCCACCTGTGTTTTTCAGTGAAGAGGACGACACTGGAAAAAGACAAGATAGAAACAGTGTAGCTACACCGGTTGCTGTGGAAATGATCACGCTTCATACAGATGTCGTACTTTAATCTCTTGATCGGACACCGTGAAAACTTTAATGAAAGAAAAATTGAATAAATGTCGGCTTGCCGGCACACGCATGTACAGGAATGTAAATCAAAGTTCAGTAACAAAAACAACCCTGTACCGTGTGCACCCATCACCCTGGTGGAGGATACTTGTAGTACCCACACTGCAGTCATGTGACCAAATGGTCAGTTCCGATAGACGTGCGAAACACTGGTGGGAGTCATTTCGTCCCGCCGTTCTTAGGTCATTTCCGGTGCCTTATTGTTGCCTATGTCAACTCTGGTACTGGACCGACGTCCGAGCACACAAAACGCACACAAATTCAAAATCCGACCACTAGGTGTCGGTGTGTGACCATTTACACAACACCCCACTAGTTCCGTTCATAATTTTGTATAAATATCGATGAAATAAAGTCACAATTCGACTTAAGTTACTCACCGAGTGGTCATATGTTCTTCTGAACCAATAGGCTGGCTGCTTCTACTAGTAATTCCAAAAGGAATGAGAAAATGGAACGAGTTGCACTGATTATTAAATCATGCGTTTGTGGGTCACAGATCTGCACAATAACATTTGGGTGAGGAATAGCACACCGCAAGTTACCACCACAATTTTTAAATAACCATGTAGGTGTGTGCTCCCACCGAATAGACATATTGGAAAAATAGCCAAATACACGGCAAGTAAATGACACTGGAAGTGACGTTCAGAGACCGGAAGTACCCCCCGAACTCGTCTATACTTATGTATATTAATATTTACACATGGAACTCATAAATGCGTTCTAAACAAATCATTTATTTCTCTATTTATTGCTTCTTTAGTTAATTATGAATTATCCATTGATTGCTAACTATATTAATTTCCAAATAATAGCTCCACCTGGACTCTATTAAAACACTGTCACAATTACAAACAGTTTGGGGGGAAAACGGCAGATGGCGCTGTTTCCTCACAATTTGCCGAAAATTTCATCCCAAAGCACGGCACACCCACACGTACATGACGGCATTCACAAGGTTTCCAATATTTCAGAATTTTCACTTTACTTGCATTTCATTTTACTTCTCAGTGATAAGTTCTTGACCGGGAAATTAAATGGGACGTTGATATCATTATATTCCTACTCCTAGACCGTGCTGAAGTACAATGAATGTAACGAAAATACTCTTACAGGTTCCGTTTTTTTCAAATCCTGCTATAGAGGCGGGGTCATGTTTTGCCGACCAAAGAGGGGCGGGACATCCGGACAAGTGTGGACTAAACGCGTTCTACGTATAGGTTCCAGATAGAAGCGACCTGAGTCAGTGGACCCTAAACGCAAAACATGAACTAGAGCGCAACTTCCAGTCTATGGTTATATCACATAGACTATGTTGTTATATACAGGGTTGGGAGAGACTTTTTGATTACCTTTGAGAATTGCTTTATTTCTATCAAATAGTTTACTATACACTGCAGGTGTTGACCTCATATTACAGCCTGGAACCACCCTGAATTTAATACATTAAAAAATGTGGAACACATGAAGTTATTAGTGGAAATTATTTGATTAAATTCTGTTTAAAGTAATCCAATAGTAATCATCAATTACTCAAAATAATCTTAATACAATCATTCAGCAAATTATTTTATGAAATTCTGGTTGTTCTTAATTTATTTAACTCAGGGTGTATTCTTCTTATATTATGAGTTGAACACGTGCAATGTATAGTAAATTATTTGATAGAAATAAAACATTTCTCAGTAATCCAAAAGTAACCCCTCCCGACCCTGAATATATACAGTCTATGGTTATAGCCCATAGGCTGTATATTCTTCCTTTTTTTTTTTTTAAAGTTATTTTTTCGGGCCGTTTTTTCCATCTTTATTGTATAGGATTAGTCGGAAACTGGGTTGAAGAGATCGGGGTAGACATTGCAGACAAGTCGACGAGCATAGTCGAACTCGCGACACTGTGGACGCTGCGGTAGACGCAGCACCACTAACATGAATGGGGTTGCGTTAGGTGCGGTGTCCATAACCACTCAGCCAACGCGGACCTCAGGCTGTATATTCTCATATACAGCCTATGGGATATAACCTCACAACATTATTTCTAAAGGTTGGTTCGTAACGTTGCCTACATTTTGACTCTCATGGTGAAAGTGATTTAAAAACATCATTGGTGTTAAGTTAATTCCTAAAAGCTTAGCATACGAATGACTTGTGGAAAATGTTATTGCCGATATTGTATGGCTGGTGGCGGCAGTCATTTTGTGGGCATCACGTACTGTGAAGTATATATCATGCTCATTGTATAGGGGCAAATACAACGACATAGTTATGCTGCCATCTGCTGGCGACTGATAGCACATTACCATGGATAAATCAATAATGTGCATGTATGTATGTGTGACGAAATAAAGTATATCTTTGTCCCGCTGGGTGTAACGCACTTCCTGTGTCTGTATATTTCCCTGAGTAAAGTGATCATAGTGGACGAAAGTCAATGAATTTGTCACACAAAACGCATAACGTTTGAAAATCCGCTTACTACAGCTCGCTCTGTGACAAATTACACATCATCCACCCCACTTCGCTCACCGTTCTACATAAGTATTGATGAAATACAGTCAAAATCCCACTTGAAGTTACTCACCAATGTGGTCACATGTTCTTCTGGACCAATGGGATAGCTGCTTCCACTGGTAATTCCAACTTGAATGAGTAAATGGAATGGGTTGCGCCGATTATTGAATCGTGCATTTGGGGGTCAAAGATCCACATGAGAGCATTTGGGTGTGGAATAGCACACCGCAAGTTACCACCATCCGTTTTAAATAACGCGGTAGGTGTGTGTTCCCACTGATTAGACCTGTTGAAAAATATGGAATTTACGGGAAAATAAATGGCACCGGAAGTGAGGAGTATATGTGGAGGTAGTTCAGGAAGTAAACCGGAAATGGGTCAAAAACTTGTCTATAAACATAGCGCTCAAGCCCGAGCTGCCCAGGGCCACGCCCCCCTCCACTTCGCCCCTTCAAATAGAAATTAAACATACATTTTGTCCAAGTTAAACCAGACTGCTAAAATTGCAATATTTGTAATGGAAATCCTTAGGGTTTGTTTTCTGAGTTCAGCTACGCCCACCTGAGGTGAAAACCAATGAGGAAGTTGGCACACACCAGACATAGCCTGAAGAGCTAGATCCTAGCTAGACATTGGACATTTTTATTTGATTTCCTTGTACTTTATTTTATTTTATAAAATAAAGAGTTTTATCTCTCTGTGTCCCATTAATTCTCAGGTGTATTGTTATGTTATCTGTATCAATAAATAAATAAATAAATAAAAAAATACATTAAAAATCAAATAAATAAATGAACAATTAAAGGTTTTTAAGAACACAGGACAAAGGGCGCCGGGCTCGGAGCCTCAGCCAATTAGAAGCCAGCGGAATCAGAAGCTTTACGTAGGATGTAACGAGGCCCATACTGGATGTTAATGTCCGCTGGCTCCGGAGCAGGTACCGCTCTTCATCCAGACCAGCATCGATCCTCTCCGCCGGGGCCGGAGCTCCTGCCCCCGCAGGCCTCTCCCGAGCAGGCCTCCGAGGCCCGCCCAGCTGCCAGCCAGCTCGCCGCTAGCCGGCCAGGTGGGTTCCATGACGCGGCAGGTTGGAAACAGGTTGATGTGTTTAATGTTCAATGAGGATCGGACCCTCTCCATGGTTATATAAAATATATAAATAAGGACAATATCAACGAGTTGCAACGATTATGAAATGAATGGTCAAAGAATGGAATAAAAATCATCGATAAGCGCAAAGTAATTGAATGATTATAGATGTCACCAGTTTAGTGGTAGCGCCCCCCAGTGTTCCGCACAATGTGTATGTCAGAATATAACGTAGTGAGTGCCTTAATTTTCTTGTACATTTGTAGGTTAATAATGGCCACATTTGACTATTGTAATGATGGAACACCCCCATGTGGAGGATGGGGAGATACGCCTGGATGCAGTCGACAAGGGGCGACGCTTGGCTACCTGCCAAGCGTCCTCCAGTTGGTATTTGTACAGCGCTGCCAGCGACACTTCGGTCCCTAAGGGTTTCGTACCCAGCATGCCCCGCGGCACCATCACTACACTGCCCTCCTTCCACAGGGCTTCCATCCTCGGGAGCCCAGCTTCCACTCCACGTGTCCCCCATCATCACACTCCCACTTCTGACACCAATGTAATGGTTGGGGCGCCTCCACTCGGAGAAGTAGACGGGTGTAACCCCTAACCGGGGAAGGCAAGTCTGGATGACGGTCGACAAGAGGCCAGCCTGGCTACTTGCCAAGCATCATCCAGATCGTACTTATACCCCTCCACAAGCGATGGCTCAGTCACTCATGGTTTCAATCACCATTCATTACGCCGCAAATCGCTCCCTATCCACCAGACAGTGCACTATATTGGGCGCACGCCATTTTGTAAGGGTGTCCGAATTCTCCATGTACCCTATATAGTGCACTGAAAGTATCCCACAATGCACTGCAAAAAGTAGTGTGCATCGTACCCTAGACGGAGCAATATAATCCATAATGCATTGTGAGACGTATTCAAAATTATCTAAACTTTTTAAAAAATGGCACGGCGGGAGTAAATAGAACCGACCATGGCCAATAGTTAGAAATGTACTTTTTACTTTTTGCGATGGTTGTTGAATTTTATAATTATATTTTCTAATAATTTTGATGGCGGCAGCTCTAGTGTCCGAAATCTCGGCCGTTGCTGTTGAGTACACTATATGGGAGGTATGGAGTAGGGGATAGGGAGCGATTTCGGACACAGCCTATATTTTAAGTTGACAAGGTTAATCTCTTGTAATTGTTGCTCTGCGTGACGAATGAAGATTTTATATTTTTTCTTGAAAAAAAATTAACTGATTCCAACGACTGGCGCCCGTTGCGAGCTTCGACCACACGCCCCCACGCCCCCGCCCATTCCCGCAAATGTCTGCGTCGAAGACCTAGACCACTGCGCCACAGGGCCATCCCTAATGGCTGTGTATATGTGACAGCATGGATCCCCAGGAGAAATCGGGACCGGACGGAGACGCTCAGGACGTCAACCCGGTGTTCCTGCAGCAGCTCAGAGAGCTGGACATACCCGAGGAGGCTGCACGGCAGGTGACTAGTCTACTCAACTAGATGTTTAACTTGGTGTCTAGTCTACTCAACTAGATGTTTAACTTGGTGTCTAGTCTACTCAACTAGATGTTTAACTTGGTGTCTAGTCTACTCAACTAGATGTTTAACTTGGTGTTTAGTCTACTCGACTAGATGTTTAACTTGGTGCCTAGTCTACTCAACTAGATGTTTAACTTGGTGTTTAGTCTACTCAACTAGATGTTTAACTTGGTGTTTAGTCTCCTCAACTAGATGTTTAACTTGGTGTTTAGTCTACTCGACTAGATGTTTAACTTGGTGTCTAGTCTACTCAACTAGATGTTTAACTTGGTGTCTAGTCTACTCAACTAGATGTTTAACTTGGTGCCTAGTCTACTCAAATAGATGTTTAACTTGGTGTTTAGTCTACTCAAATAGATGTTTAACTTTATGCCTAGTCTACTCAACTAGATGCTTAACTTGGTGTCTAGTCTAGACACCAAGTTAAGCATCTAGTTGAGTACTAGATGTTTAACTTGGTGTTTAATCTACTCAACTAGATGTTTGACTTGGTGTCTAGTCTACTCGACTAGATGTTTAACTTGGTGTCTAGTCTACTCAACTCAATCACAATCGCGCTACTCTAGGAGCACTTGCATTGATAATGGGTTGCCACACATACTGCTAGCACTAAAAGTACTATTTTTCTGTACCACTACGGTGCAGGTTTGCAATCTCTGAGGGCTTGTGGTTTAAAATGTGGTTTAATGTTTTATTTTGTGGTTATTATGTGTTTGACATGTGCTGTCATTGAAGCTCATTCATCTGCTGTTTGCAGGCTCTTCTCCACACCAGGAACGTGTCTGCTGAGGAGGCTGCCATGTACTACTTCAACAAACTGGAGAACGAGGTTAGAAATACTGTGTACTACTTCAACAAACTGGACAACGAGGTTAGAAATACTGTGATCTACTTCAACAAACTGGACAACGAGGTTAGAACCTTTACCGATCAGGATCGAACAAACTTCGCTGCAGTGAGCGCTCCCCTCATTACAGCTGAGTCGCAGTAACAAGGCCAAGAACAGCGGGCGCTCCCCACGGATGGCGAGCGCCCGTAGCAGCTGCCTGTTGCTCCGGGCGCTCGCCCACATACCCGACACCGTCCACTCGTCCAGGGTCTGTGGACGAGCGACCACAGACCCTCGTAGCACAACTCGGTAACTCCGCTTCAATGCTAAAAACACGGCATTGGTATGATGTGTTGTTCACAAACCGATCAACTACGAGTGTTGAATCATTGTATAACTTTAGATTACATATAATATTATCTAATGTTGTTTCATCTAATGTTTGATGTTCGGGTAAAAACTATTAATCATAAACTGTATGTTATTATAAAATAGAAATTGATAGTGTATCTCTTTTAGCGATTGGGTGAGAAGGTCTCGGTCAGGGGCTCGGAGTAGAACCACTGCTCCTTCTCGTTGAGAGGAGCCAGCTGAGGTCGCTCGGACATCTGATTAGGACGCCTTCCTGGGGAGGTGATCAGATCATCTCCCACCTGGGGAAGCCCCAGGACACGCTGGAGAGACGATGTTTCCCAGCCGGCCTGGGACGCCTCGGGATTGCAACCAGAGGAGCTAGAAGTGGCCTGGGAGAGGGGGATCTGGTCCTCCCCCACCTCCCCCGCCCTCTGTCATCCCCGGTAAAGCGGAAGAAGTAGAAAAAAAAGAAGTTAAGTGTTTTTCCTCTCCTACAGGAGGAGACGGACCAGGAGCAGTGTTTTAAGATGGTGTTTGTGGTCAACATGGAGATGGCCATGGGCGTGGGGAAGGTTGGTACCAAAAACTGAAATGACTTCTTCCGTCCACACACCTCTGGGCCTGTGTGCAGAGATGGCAAGTAACAAAGTACAAATACTTAAGTACTGTACTTAAGTATGTTTTTCCATCTATCTGTACTTTTGGAAGTACTTTTATTTCTGAACACTTTTTACTTGTACTGAGTAGATTTTTAACAAAAATATCTGTACTTCTACTCCTTACTTTTGCCAAAACAGGCTTGTTACTTTTTTGCGCACCGATGGTAGGTGGTAGGGATAGGTATAGTGTGAATGAGCCAGTAGGGGGCGGTAATGATGGTAGGTGGTAGGAATATGTATAGTGTGAATGAGCCAGTAGGGGGCGGTAATGATGGTAGGGCCACTAGGGGGTAGGGATATGTATAGTGTGAATGAGCCAGTAGGGGGCGGTAATACCAACAGGTGAAGTAAGTTAGGCTAGGGTTTCAATAATTTATTCAAACATTGTAAAAGTAGCATTGAAAAAGTGCATTTTAAATACATTCTTTAATTTTTCTTAGTACTTTCTTTATTTCAAAAATACTTTTGAGTATATTTTAGAGCCTGTACTTTTTACTTTCAAAAATACTTTTTGAGTAAGTTTCAAAGCCTGTATTTTTTACTCTACTCAAGTACATATTTGGATCAGTACTTTGTAGTCGTACTCGAGTTGTTTTTTCACAAATGTATTGTAATGCGAGTATCCCCCTCTTGGAGGAGCTGGGAGACTAGCATGCCAGGTCACCAGCGGTGCCGGCCCAGAATCCACTGTGCTGCATTCATTACACTGCACCTCCCGACATGGCTGCCGTCCTCGGCAGCCGGCTCCACTCCACGAGTCCGGCTACTCATTCATTACAGTATTTTACTCTTACTCAAGTAAGAAATTTGAGTATTTTGTGTTGTGTTGCAGGTGGCCGCTCAGGTGGGCCACGCTGCGGTAGGTCTGTACCAAGCCCTGCAGACCAAGACCACCTGGAGGGAGATGGCCTGGAAGTGGGACCACAGCGGGTGGGTTGGACAAGTTGTTCATTTTGTTACCTGCGCCGCTAAGCAGGTTATGTTCAGGTTACGCTGCCCTCATCTTGCGTAACCCGCACAAACTCTGCCCTCGTCTTGCGTAACCCGTACAAACTCCGCCCACATCTTCCGTAGCCCTACAACTCCGCCCACGTCTTCTGTAGCCCTACAAACTCCGCCAATGTCCGCGCTGATTGGTCGATTGATTTCATACCGACGGAGACCCTGATTTTCGTAGACCCAACGCAAGCGTCTAGCGATGTGCGATGCGTGGACAATGCATTGGTTCTGGCTTGCTAAAACACCATTTGGTCTCCTCAGGGCCAAGAAGATCGTTGTCCAGGGCAGCTCCATGGCCCACCTACTGGAACTCCAGGCTCTCTCCATGAGCCTCAGTCTGCCAACCTACCTGGTCCAGGACGCCGGACTCACCCAGGTACTAATAGTAGGACCCTGGTACTACTAGTAGGACTCACCCAGGTACTATATACTAATAGTAGGACTCACCCAGGACTCACCCAGGTACTATATACTAATAGTAGGACTCACCCAGGACTCACCCAGGTACTATATACTAATAGTAGGACTCACCCAGGACTCACCCAGGTACTATATACTAATAGTAGGACTCACCCAGGACTCACCCAGGTACTATATACTAATAGTAGGACTCACCCAGGTACTATATACTACTAGTAGGACTCACCCAGGTACTATATACTAGTAGTAGGACTCACCCAGGACTCACCCAGGTACTATATACTAATAGTAGGACTCACCCAGGACTCACCCAGGTACTATATACTAATAGTAGGACTCACCCAGGTACTACGAGTAGGACTCACCCAGGTACTATTTACTAATAGTAGGACTCACCCAGGTACTACTAGTAGGACTCACCCAGGTACTATATACTAATAATAGGACTCACCCAGGTACTATACTAATAGTAGTACTTTTTACTTTCAGAAAATACCTTTTTGATTACATTTCTCGGCCTGTACTTTTTACTTTACTTAAGGAGATATTTGGACCGGTACTTTGTAGTCCTACTCGAGTTGTTTTTTTAACTAATGTATTTTACTCTTGAGTAAGAAATCAGAGTACTTTTGCCACCTGATGATGATGATGATGATGATGATGATGATTATCTTATCGTGTACAGCTATAGACGAGTTCGGGGTGTACTTCTGGTTAAATTTGCACTATGAATGTCGCTTCCAGTTCCATTTGTTTTGAACTATTTTTCAACATGTCTACTCAGTGGGAACACACACCTACCGCGTTATTTAAAAAGGATGGTGGTAACTTGTGGTGTGCTATTCAACACCCAATTGCTCTTGTGCGGATCTGTGACCCACAAATGCATGATTTAATAATCAGTGCAACTCGTTCCATTTTCTCATTCTTTTTGGAATTACTAGTAGAAGCAGCCAGCCTATTGGTCCAGAAGAACATGTGACCACTTGGTGAGTAACTTCAAGTAGGATTTTGACTGTTTTTCATCAATATTTATACCAAATATTGAACAAAGCAAGGGGGGTGCTTTGTAACTGGTCGCAGGGAGACCTCTAGTGGTCAGATTTTGAACTGGCGTACGTTTTGTGTGTTTTTGTGTCCACGTACTGCGGCCTTCTACCAGACTTTATATACATACATATAAGCACCGGAAGTGACCTGCAGAAGCGCGGGTCAAAATGACTCGCCTCCAGTGTTTTGCACGTAAACTCGTCTATAGGGGAGATAACTTGTATGGAATATTGTGGATCTTCATCGTGTGAAACGTCTGTTCTGCTGCCAGGTGGAGCCGGGCTCGCGCACTGTCCTCGCCATCATGGGCGAGGAGGAGGTGGTCAACAACGTGACGGGAAGTCTGAAGCTGCTTTAAAGCCAGCCGACCAACGGGGGGGCCACGCCCACGGCTCGGCGCACCAACCGAGCGCAATGGACGCAGCCCACCCCGGAAAGAAAGGAACGGAGTTTGCCGCGCTGAGGAGCCCTTGTATGGGAAGCGGAGGGGGAGTGGGTGAATCTGGGCTGGGTCATTGCGCTCTATTGGTTGATCCGACGCTCCGATCGAGCAGCGCATGGCCGCGCTCCAATCAAAGGACTCCAAGACTCTTAACATGTTCCGTTCGCTTTCAGCGCTGCAGCAACAGCAGCGTTCGCCGGTGGAAACGCACCCGTCGAACTGCTGATTACAGTATGCAATGTCCCCCAATACCCACACTAATAGAAGGAGTCAATGTCCCAATACCCACACTAATAGAAT
>OMKY01214434.1:0-11154 GCA_900302395.1 Bregmaceros cantori | reverse complement strand
CTCATAATTATTATTTTTTATTTTTGGGGGTGGGGGTCCGCGTGTTGCTTTGGGCTGGGAAAAGGGGTCCTTGGGGTGAAAAAGGTTGGGAACCCCTGCCCTAGACGAAGCAATATAACCCATAATGCATTGCGATACACAGCGCCACTAACATGAATGGGGTCGCGTTAGGTGCGGTGTCCATAATAGCGGCAAACCACTCGCGGACCCCTTAATTTATATTTCTTATAATTATATTTTATACTAATTTTGAAGGCGCCAACTCTAGTGTCCGAAATCTCAGCCATTGCTGAGTGCACTATATGGGGGCTAGGGAGTAGAGAACAGGGAGCGATTTCGGACACAGCAATTGTCTTGTCTTTGATTCTTTCACCGCCAAACATTTTAACAGTAGATATTCTCCACAATATCTGAACACAACAACATATAATGTCAAGAAGAGCATTTCGACTTTCTAGGAAAAAATGGGATCAGAATTTTCTACATCCTAAAATGCAGACGACTTTAGCAAAAGTATGAGTTTACTGTTGGTTTGTAAGTCTGCGACACTGAAAGAGTTAAATTCATGATTACATAACATAGTGATTATTCCTGCCCATGGCCACAACAGGGTACCAAAGTACACCATAAGCAGCGTGATGTGTGTGTGTGTGTGTGTGTGTGCATGCATATCATGGAGACAAATGCCAACATGAGAAAACGTGGACATTCACTAAATTGCAGGTAGGATTTAGTTAAATAGATAGTAGAGATTAAAATCAAAGGGCTGGTATCAATTCTATTTGGTGATTACAATCATTGGGCCTGATTCATGCTCCTTGCTGGCCAATAACGGTTAATGAACACGGACAGTTGAAATTCAAAGCACATGTCAACTTTCACTTATTCTGCCCTGATTCTGTCATTGGTTATAACTTCAATACGGTGTGTCTGCCTGGGTCTGTGTTTTCCCCTAATTCTATTATTACGGTGCATCTCAATCCGTCTGCGTGATATTACGCCTAATTGCCTTTGATGTTATGGCATTGTGTACATTTTTTGGGGGGCGCAAGCTTTGTTTTTCTTTCTTTTATTGATAGAGATAGTGACAGGATTAAATCGGAAACTGGGATCAAGAGTCGGGGGGAGACATTGCAGAAAAGCCGGACAGGGGATTTGAACCTGCGGCACTGCTCGACCCATGGTCTGGGGGACGCACTCTCTACCCGCTCGGCAGTAAGTATCATTACTTTTAATTTTCAAAATGGTCATACAAAACTATTAGTAGTATTATAATCAAATTGATCACATCACGAGTTGGATGATAAAACAATGCCAAATACATTAAATAGGAACAGGACAAATAATGTCAGTAAATGTATGGCATATAGCACCACAACTAGTGTACACATTTCTTGATTTCATCTTGATTTCAAGTAATTTTTAGAGACTTAGCCTGACGAGCCAGAACCAACGAATCGTCCACACATCACACACAATTAGAACGATCATTGGGTCTTGTAAAACCTGGGTCGAAAAACGTGTCAAAAAAAGTGTCAATCAAATCCATTATCTTGGAGGTGTGACAACCAAACTCTGCCCGTCTCACGTTGCCCATACCAAACTCTGCCCACGCCTCAATTCTAATAATTATCAGCCACTATATGGGAGACGTCTGCCTGTTTTGCCCAGACCCAATGTACCGTCTAGCTGTGTGCCACGTGTGGACAATTCATTGGTTCTAGTTCACCAGACTAAGGGACTTGGCATGAATGTCAGCGAAGGGAGGAGAACTCGCGAATACATGTGTTAGATACAGGCCACAGAGCGAGCACATCATTTACCTGCGCCGAGGTTGCGCCGCGCAGCAGGTTATGTTTTTGATAGCATTGGTTGGTTTGTCTCCAGGATAGTGAAAAATGTTGAGCACGGATCTGGATGAAATTTTGTACAGTTGTTGGAAACGACACACGGAACAATTGATTATATTTCGGTGGATTTCTGTAGCCTGTAAGTAACATAATCATACTTAATCACCAACTTACCGATAGATCATTTCTGTAGCCTGTAAGTAACATAATCATACTTAATCACCAACTTACCGATAGATCATTTCTGTAGCCTATAAGTAACATAATCATACTTAATCACCAACTTACCGATAGATCGCTGGACGCTTAGCGCGGTCACGTGACCAGACTTCCGGGTCGCATAGGGCCGCTGGGAAATGTAGTTGGCAAGTTTGCCGGTGGGAATACAGGTCAATCGCAATCGCGCTACTCGAGCACTTGCATTGATAATGGGTTGCCACACATACTGCTAGCACTAAAAGCACTATTTTTCGTACCACTATGGCACAGGTTTGCAATCTCTGAGTGCTTCTAGCTTCTTTATTTGACAAGGTGTTAGCATGTCACAACAAGATGAACTATTAACAATATGCCACTGGAACTGGAATTTCCATGTAATCACAGTAGTAGCAATATAATGCCAGCTTTCTCAAGCATGTTGTGATGGAAAATTGCTTGGAATTGTTTGGAGATTTGGGGACTGAGACCGACATTTATATTATGCCAAAAATTCTTCCACCTTCCCAATAGCGGATATGATCAGCTGCATTTGTGTGACTGATGATAGAGCCTGAACCCAACCCAAAATTAATTAATTAAAATAATTGGCGTGCATGACATGTTTTGTTCATTTGGGTCCAGTTGTATTCAAAACCAATCTACAAGTTACTCTTAAAATCGGGTTAATGTGCCAAACAAATTTGACTACCTCTTGTCACCTTCCCCCACCGCCAGCTTTGCCGCATACCTACTCCCTCTTCTTCACCCTTTTCCAGCTAATCTTGAATTGGTCCGAATGGCCCACAAGAAATGCATCAAACTAGAAACACTCAGAAATTGCAAACATGCTGTACTGGTACAAAGAAAATTGTACTTTTAGTGCTAGCAGTATGTGTGGCAACTCATTATCATTGCAAGTGCTCCTAGAGTAGCGCGATTGACGCCACCGGCGAACATGCCAACTACACTACCCAGCACCCCTCACCACCCGGTAGTCTGATCACGTGACCGCGGTAAGCGCCAAAAACACAGGAAAGTAGAGATCCTATTCTTTATATGATGAGTTGCGTTCAGATATGATAGAAGATGGAGAATATTTGGTGGAACTTTGAACATCACGCACGTTTTGTTAAAACGGTTGGCGCTGAAAGAGTTTAACAACTTTCCCAGAAACCTCACAAACGCAGTGTGTGTGTGTGTGTGTGTGTGTGTGTATGCACGGGTTATGTAACCTTGGCGATGTGCGAGCAACATATGTTGACAAAGATGGTGGAAGATTCCTTGGTGGACCAGAGGAGCTGTGACAAGCCCGGCTCAATCTTCTCATCGAGGAAGTTGATGCGATGTCGGAATAGGTCTAATTCACCAGGAGAGAGAGACCTGCGGATCCTGTCGCACACACAAAATCATACAGACACACACACACACACACACAAAGCATACAGACACACACACACACACACACACACACAAAGCATACAGACACATACACAGAGCAGAGATGTAAATATTAGCGTGGCCTTGTCATTGACGGAGCATTGTATCGGTTCAGCATATACACAACATCCACAATGGTGTTGTGAGTCGGCGATTATAAGCGTGGGAGCGACAGTGTGCGTGAGTGTCTGCGTATGTTGTGTGTATCTGTGTTCTGCAGTGCCTCTGTTGATTTTGTTAGTGAATATGGACACACCCTTGACCTTAAAGGACGTTTGATTTTCGTTAGTCTTTGAGGCAAACATAGGGTGAGACATGCACATTAAAACACACACACACACACACTTGCACATGCAAACACAAAAGCGCAAGCTCAGACCACACACTTACACCCTCCAATTCTCTATCCATCAGCAGGCCAGTGTAAACACACATCACATGTATGTGTGTGTTTCTGTGTGTCTGTGTGTCTGAGCACTCCGAGGGTTGGTATTGTGCACGTGTGTGTTGTGTGTGGGTAGTGTGTGTGTGTGTGTGTGTGTGTGTGTTGCATGTGTGTGTCTCTGTGCGTGACATTGTGTGCACGTTTGTGGGGCCAGTTCCTCAGGGGATCTCCCACCAATGCAAACATATGAGGTACTTTTTGGCCTCAGTAAGGCCCGTTACATTCGAGAATGACTGCTATCATTAAATGATATAGTCATTTATAATGTCTTAATAGATTTTTGAAATTGAAGATTTAGCCGTAGGCACACGTTGATGATATGCGGTTAAGCTCATGTCTGCTTCACGCGCAGACGCTATTAGGATTATCGTCAAGTTCATTTCTTTTCTGTGACGCACGACTCTACCAAAGGCTCCAATCAACAAAGTGCAGGAAAAACCAGAACCCCTCATCACTAACCATTAGCCCATTACATAACTCCCTTATGCTTAAGTGGCTCTTACTGTGTGTTTAAACCCAATATGACCCACCATGTCCAATTCACTTGAGACGTTTTTGAAGGCTGTTGCATTTTTCTTTTTTCCGCCGGTCATGGTAAGTGCACCGAATAAAACCGGATGATAATTTTAAAATTATCAAAACGTTTTTGTGTTACCTTTTTGAGAAGGAATTTAGGACATACAGGTTAGAAGAACCTCATTGACTCACAACACTAAAATGCTGTACATCATGGTGAATCGACATCAAGTTTGTCATTGCTGACCATCACATGTTATTTTATAGTTAATATTTAACTAATTGCGCCTCTAATATGGACACATGTACTGTAATGCATCTTGCATTTAGCATTTTGGATACTGCAGTTATCCCAAATGGGAAATTATGTACACATTCACACACCAAAGGCAGTAGCTGCCTAGCCTGGTGAGCCAGAACCAATTAATCGTCTGTGCATTGCACGCGATTAGAACGATCATTGGGTCTGGTAAAACCAGGGTCAAAAAAACTGTCAGAAAAAGTGTAAATCAAATCGTGTTATCCAGTAGGTGGGAAAAGCAGCGTGGAGGTGTGACAACTAAACTCCGCCCACGTCTTAAATCGCCTATAACAAACTCCAACCACGTCTCAAGTCGCTTTTACCCAACTCTGCCCACATCTCGATTAAAATAATTAAATTGGTCAGCCAGTGTATGGGCCACTGATTTGCCCAGACCCAATGTAGGTCTAGTGGCGTGCGATGCGTGGCCGATTCGTTGGTTCTGGCTCGCCAGGCTAGCAGGTACGGAAGCAGTCAACCACCATTCATTGGGAGAAATGTGGGGTTCAGTGCCTTGCCCAAGGATGCTTTGGCATAAAGACTGTTGGAGGTGAGATTCAAACCACCAACCTTTTGGTCTATAGCAACAGCGCTACAACCAGCCCCCTGAATGCAATTGCATTGATCGAACGTGCAGTCCTTGCACATGTGGTGTGTGTCAATGTTTTCCTTTTTATATATTGGTTTTGTTCTCCTGGTTTGCCATCTGTCATTTGGTTGGATGAAGGGACGTGGAGAGAGTGTGAACAAATCAATATGGGCAGCTGTAATATGTGAGGAAAGTCAAATATTAAATAATGAGTCACACTGGGTCGTATCAAACTGCCAAGCCTTTCCTCCGGTGCAAAAGCAAATCTCTGCTGTTCTCTTTTATTATTGCCTGCATTCATACCTACGTCTGGCATTTGATGTTATTGCACACATTCCTTCCTATAGAGACCAGCAGAACGTTTTAAACTTTGTGATTGGATGGACGGAGGAGAAATAACCTCTAATGCCAAGACAATCCACTTGCCATTCAAAGTGGATTACAGCAATGAAAACAATAACACCATTTCTAGCCACACTTAATTCTTCTGCAGACCACCATTTTTCGCACCAGGAGCATGTTCATGGTGAGTTTGGACGAGTTTTATCCCAGCAGAGAGCTCTGTTGTCGACCATTTTGAGAGGGTCCCAAAGCCGTAATTATGTCACAAGATCTCCTGAGATTTCCAGCGATTTTCAGTAGGCCCGACTCTTTGTGGGCATATGTAATCCAAAACAATTGCAGAATATTTCCAAATTATATTTTTGATTCATATTACTAAATTACTACATTTACTAAATTGATGTCTTTGATGTTGGGCTCCCACAGGAATTTCCCATGGGTGCTCATCAATCCTTGTGGGTCCCCGAACACCCCGGAAGTCAGCGCCTACGGTGCCAGGTACCCGTGTAGATTTTCCTGGACATCTTAGAGGTCATTTGTAAGCATGAATACATGTTCCACAATGGGATAAATTCGGACCACATCTCTTAGCTTCTACATGCTTCCCCCTGTCACAGCAACAATGTTCATAGTTGCAGTGATGTCTTAACTCTTGACCTCAGATAGTAAGACATGGATGGCAGCAAACATTATAGACAGAATAGCACAAAATAGATAGGTAAATAAAACATTGTATTCCACATATTGAAAACATAACCAAGTTGACAAAAATGTATTGCACCCTCTCTCTCAGGTCAGCACACAGGTCCTTGCTTCTATCTCTCGTCATGTCAATTATTGCCACGCCCTGCTCACGGGTCTTCCTAGAGAGCATACATAGTCTACAATAACTACAATACTTCTCTGACAATGACTAGAGGATGGAAGCACACCACTATTACCAAATCCTATAGGATTTCTTTTTTTGCACTGTTCTTCGACGCCATGTTTGGCTTTTGGGAAAACTCAATGGCTGTGTCCGAAATCATTCCCTATCCTCTACTCCCTATCCCCCATATAGTGCACTCACTTATAGTGCACTCAACAGCAATGGCCAAGATTTCGGACACTAGAGTAGGCGCCGTTGAAAATGATTATAAAATATAATTATAAAAAATATAATTATAAAATTCAAAAATCATCACAAAAAGTCAAAAGCACATACATTTATAACAATTTGCCGTGGCTGGTCGCTATTTACTCCCGCCGCACCATTTTTGTGAAGTTTAAGTTATTTTTAAAACGTCTCGCAATGCATTATTATAATGCGGGTTATATTGCTCCGTCTAGGGTACATCCGAAGCTCACTTTTTTTGCGGTGCATTGTGGGATACTTTCAGTGCACTATATAGGGAACATGGAGAATTCGGACACCTCTACAAAATGGCGTGCACCCCAAATAGTGCACTATCTGGGGTTAGGAAGCGACACAGCCAATGACTTAGGGTTGTACCCTAGGGACAAAAAAAAATGTTCCTACCTGTTATAGTCTCGAACCAGACAGAGAACGCTCTCTCTCAAAGACAGCAGTTCGTCCCTTCGCTGGTACATCTCAAACACGTCAGGTGGGATGTCCATGTGCAGACGCTCCCAGTACTGAACTTCAAACAGCATCTTCAGAAGGTTCCTATACTGGCAAGCAGTTTTTAGAGCAGGGTTAGGGAGGAATTAGACCATTCCAGAACCACATAATGTGTTGGAAAACAAAGCACTGCCTTGAAAACAACATTTACAGACTGAGTCCTCTCAAGACACACCTCTGTCTTGAGAAATTAATGGAAGGTAACAGCTACCAATGCTTCAACAAGTGGAAATAGTGTTCCTGTTCCGGAACATAAAAAATAATGACGTTTCCGGTTTCGTTTCTGTTCCCTGGAAAATACTAAAAGTTCCCGGTTTTCGTTTTCCTCCCTTGAACCAGTTCAAAGCCCTGGTCTTAACAGACTGAGTTAATGCAACACACTCACCATTAAATATCAATATTATTTGGAAGCCAGAAGACACCAGGTCGTATTGTATTGGAACACACAGGGGCAATGGAGATAAGAAGCTGTGCAGTCCCACGTATTTGGAAATATGATCACCCACCCAACACACACAGATTATCATACATGCAGGTCTAAGTAAGAGGAGAATGACAGACGACCTAACACGTGTACAAACACATTGGCTTGACACATTCACACGCACACACCCACAGACACACACACACACAGACACATAGACACCCACAGGCACACACACAAACACACACGCACACAGAGACACACACACAGTGCGTCTCAACCATTAGGCAGTGTGAAGGATGGGGCCGGTGTGTGTTTAGTCTGTTGTGTGCTGCTGGCCCCTACTGTGGCATGTGTCTCTGTCAACCATAAGAGTTTTTCACCATCTGCCATTGAGAACAGTTAAATACGTGGCCAGTGAAATATGTGGGAAATGAGAATATCCGTAACGTGCCTTTGTGTGTGTGTCTCTGTGTCGGTGTGCATTATAGCCGTCAGTAGGGACTTTGAGATTCAAACAAAGGTGCAAGCACAGTTTTTCATTTTTTATTGAGAGAGATGGTGACAGGATTAAATTGGGAACTGGGATGAAGATTCGGGGGAGACATTGCAGAAAATCCGGAGAGGGTAAGTGAACCCACGGCGCTGCTCGGCCTGTAGCCTGGGGGACGCGCTCTTTAAACATGATGGTTTGAATCCCTGCCATCCCAGGTCCTTTCTGTGTGGAGTTTACATGTTCTCTTCTCTGGGTACTCTGAAGAGCATGTTCTAGTTAACCTGCTACAGTCAGTGCCCCTGGACAAGGGACTGTCTCAGAATATGGAGTTGGCCCACCGTGACTGCCCACCGTTCCTCACGGATGGGTTAAATGCGGAGGAAGAATTCCACTGTACATCGATGTATGAATAAATAAAGTATTCCTCATGACGTGGTTGTGCTGCCGATTAGTTGCTACTAAGTTGCAAGAAGTTGAGTTGAAAAAACAACACATGTAATTATCAATACAATACATTGTTTTCAGATTATATTGCACTGATTTGAAAGTGTGGAAAAGAACACCGGTGACTTTACGTTGAGCATGGACGTGAGTCGACCACCCCTAGTGGAAAACGGAATAACACATGTTTTACATAAAAACAGAGGATATCATGTTAGCAGAAAACAATACAGTAAAAGTCAACTTGCATGTATGCATGTGCATACGTTGTGCATGTATGTGTTGGTTTGTGTGTTTCTCTCTGTGCGACAACATGTGTGTGTTGATGTGGTCTTATCTGTGTCATTGCCACTGTATGTTTCTATGTCTATACATTGGTGTGTGTCTCTGAGTGAGTGTGTGAGTGGGTGATAGAACTACAGGCCCACAAGTGTCTCCCCCGCAGTGTAAACCAGACGCCTTTCCAAGCTAAACAACACTGGATGTGCAGGTCAAGTGTGCCGTGTTTCCCCTAGAAGATTTTGCAGGCCTGGTGGAATGCAACGGGAGAAAAAACTGTCAGGGAAGAATGGAGCGACATTAGGGTTAAGTAGCGTTCACATCGGAACCCATGGGCCAGAGCAAGGCAAGCTGTGGTCCGGGAACCACATGCAGCACGGCAGGGGGACCCTATGTGGGCCGTGTCAGACTAAACATAAGCATGGAACATGGGAATGCAGGCCCATTCCCTGGGACCAGCACCACAGGTATGCTGAGCAGGATACATTCATTAGGAAATGACTGGTTAAGCCGTGATGGCTCAATGCGCCTCTGAACGTTCCCAGGCATTTTTTTACAATTTCAAATGAAATGCTGATGTGGTCCGTGAATACAAATTTTGTTTCTCATGCAGATCTCGACTGAGTTCTCAATAGACGAGTTTCGACTTTCGGTGTCTGAACGTCACTTTCGGTGTCTGAACGTCACTTCATTTACGTGCCGTGTATTTGATTTTTTTTTTCAACATGACTATTCGGTGGGAGCACACACCTACAGGGTTATTTAAAAATTGTGGTGGTAACTTGCGGTGTGCTATTCAACACCCAAATGCTCTCGTGCGGATTTGTGACCCACAAACGCATGATTTAATAATCAGTTCAACCCGTTCCATTGTCTCATTCCTTTTAAAAGTACTAGTAGAAGCAGCCAGCCTATTGGTCCAGAAGAACACATGACCACTCGGTGAGTAACTTAAAGTAGGATTTTGACTGTATTTCATCGATATTTATACAAAAAAGTTAACGAACCAAGGAGTGTGATGTGTAACTGGTCACATAGCGACATCTAGTGTTCAGAATTTTAATTGGTGTGCGTTTTGTGTGTTTTTGTGTCCATGTACCGTGGCCTTCACCAGACTTTGTATACATACATATAGGCACCGGAAGTGACCTGCAGAAGCGTGGGACAAAATGACTCCCCCAAGTGTTTCGCACGTAAACACGTCTATAGGGCTGTTGCACCAGTGACGTCACGGCTTGTTTTTGGCTTGGCATCACATGCAACAGCCCTATTGCCATTCCAGCCATAGCCTACTGGGAGTTTAACCCAATGTTTCCAGACTAAACCTCAAAGTGTCAGGACTCACACGCTCAACTCTTGTTCACAGAAAGTGTTAGCATGCGTTGTCGTTGTCCCGGCTGAGGAAAGAAGCAGCCCTACCTGTCGAAGTTGGAGTCTAACATTCCACCCTGGACCTTGACGATGAGCGGCCTGTTTATGATGAGCGGCCCCTTCTGGTCCATGTCCTGGATCCACTCTCTGAACGTTTTCCTCACCTGGTCGTCCAGCAGTGACATCATCTGCTCGGCACTCTTCAGCCTGTTGCCGATTTCCTGATACCAACGGATGCTGGTTAGCTTTACTTGGTTCCACGCATCTCTATCTTGTTGATGCCTCTTCACATTCTGGTTACCAGACTAGTAAATAACGTCCATAGTTGTTCTACAGAAACCACTCACATACACATGCAGACACACACACACACGCATATATACACACACACACACATACACACGCGCACACATATATACACACACACACAGACTGCACACTATATATATATATATATATATATATATATATATATATATATATATGTGTGTCTGTGTGTGTGTGTTTTTGTGTGTGTGTGTATGCGTGTGTGTGTGTTTATGTGTTTATTTATCTATTTGCTTTATTTTTTTTCATTTATTTTATTTAAAAGAGCGGAGAAGGTTGAGGAGACACACAACAAAGCCGTCTTCGAAGGAGGAACAAAGTCGCAACTCTCTGGGTATATGTGCTTTGTAGTGCACATATACACATGCATTACTAACTGAACTACGGCGGCACACAAGATACTTTTTTAAACCTTTTTTTTTCCAACCTGCTGCACCACGAGGATTTTAGTTTCCAGAAAATGCATTTACCTTATGTGTTACGCTATGGAGAGATTTGAGTCAAGCTGGTCGTTATT